>NW_001799311.1:0-178100 GCF_000165425.1 Paramecium tetraurelia | reverse complement strand
CCTTATGTCTGTTGGGTAAGTAGTGGGTGAAATTAATTCAGATATCACATGAGTAACTTATTAATATATAAAATTACATTATTAATATTTAAACCTATAAATGATTATCTATAATTAATTTATGTAATTTATGAGACAATAAAAGATTGGTCTATTTTCTTAAAGTCAAGTATATGTTACAGACATATGTGAACCCCTAAATATTTTGGAATTTCTAGATAATTAAGTTAATCAAAATTAGAGTCATCCTTTAAAACTGGAAAATTTGAAAATATCCAATAAAAGCAACTAAAAAGAAAATTCTCACTAAAGTAGACATTAATAGTAACAATCTAGCTTATAGTAATAAGAGAAATTAAATAAAGTCCATATGGATCAGGATGGGCAAATAAAGTTTTAGGAAAACAATTTGGAGTTTAATTATCTTAAATAACACAAAGAAAAAAGGCAAAATGGATTATAAAAAAATTGAAACCTTCTGAAAGCAATGATAATAGCAAATAATAAAATTCACGATTGATTAATGTATTTGAGCGTTAATTCTTTAGGATATAAAATCTCATGAAGAAGGGTAAAAAAAAACAGCTTCTAAATCAAATGACAGAAGATTTGATAAAATAATTAAGGGTCATTAGAAATCTTTTAGTGGATTTAGATACTCTTTACCTACCTTTGATATAAATTTCTTTGACAAAATTGATTAATACAATTTATGATTATATTTAATATTATGAATAAATCTTCTCACTCAAATTATAAGTATCTATTAATGTTATTACTCTTATTAACAATTTATTTTAAATAAATAAATCTTGCCTTTGCATTTAATAAATGCAAACTAAATAAAAAATGTAGCAATTTAGATATGAAATAAGAAGAATTTAGAGTTTATTACATTTATTTACAATTCAAATATTATTATATAAATATAGTTGATCAGAGTGGAACTTTCTTAAAAGCAATTTAGGAGAATGAATATCTTCATCTTGATTTTGAAGGGTATTATCATCCTATAAATAATGTTCTTACTTAGAGACTAAAATCTACATACTTTAAATTGCTTTATGGTGATTTTTAGGCATTTTCAATTATTCTATCATGTTGTTTAATTCATTGAGATTCAGATTAGGATTTTATACAAATTCTATGACTTACTTCGGACAATGAGCTAGATTATGAAATGGAAGGTAGTTTAGAGACATGTATTCGTTAAATATATATTTATAAATTTATAAAAAATGATAAAGGATTAAATAATTTATTTAATATATTAATTCTCGAAGTTATTTGACCATATTTTAGTATAATTTCCTAACTTTAACAACTTTTAATCATTCAAAGATAATTAACAATCATGAATTGAGTTATTATTTTGTATTTTGGTGGAATTACAATATAAATTTTGTAGGTGAATATAAATAACTTTAATAAATGAGTTAAAGAATCTATGTAAAAATTAAAGTAATTAACTAATCCTTATTGAGTAATAATTTTATTATAAGTAAAATATATTAGTAGTTTCTTAAGCTATAGAGTCAATAGACTTTATTTAAACCTAATAAATGACTATATTAAAAATTGAAAACCTAAAAATTAATATTTTAAATTAAAAAAGGACTAGGATTTGATTAAAAACAAATAAAAAATAAGTATAATTAATATATAAAGAAAAAAAATCAAAATATTAATTGTTCTAACTGGAGAAGCTAGGTAATTTTATCTATTATAATCTCATTACTAAATTTGGAAGAATCTTCCTCATTTTTCTAATCTAATTATCATAAAATAAAATACTAAAGAATTGTAAATTATGATAAATTTTTCAACTCCTAATTATTCTTCAAGCTCCATTCTCATTTTCTCAATTAGATCCGCAAGTGATTCTCCATATTCTTTTTACTCACTCTCATAATGTCTAATTCGACCAGAGAGACTTTCAATTTTCTTAACTTATCCAGAAATAAATTGTATCTTTTGTAAATTTTAAGTTTTTCTTTGCACAAATTCGTTTTTTGATTTTCTAATTATTCTATAATCTAATATCTAATTGATATTGAGTCTCTTTTAAGGATCTGTGTTTAAAATATCTTTTAGTAATTAGATGAGTTCTTAGGAATAATTGATGGGCATAGGCTAATATTTTCCATTGATAATTTTCAAAAATAGTCCTTCCATTGCTTTATTTATTGAAATATAATACTTTTGGCTTCAAAGGCATGCTTCAATGCCATCATCTCATATAACATACACCCTAAACTCCAGATATCTGATTTATAATCATAAGGAATTCTTTAACAAACTTCTGGACTGATATAGTATGGAGTTCCAATAGCAGTTTAGCAGAGATCCTCAGAATTAATAAGGGATTTAGCAATTCCAAAATCACCTAGTTTTATTTCTCCTTTTGAAATAAATATATTTTGAGTTTTGATATCTCGATGTATGATTCGTCTATCATGAATATATTTGACAGCTAAACAAATTTATGTGAACCATTCTATAATTTGATTCTCTTTCAAATACTCCTGTTTTTATTTTTGTTATTCAAGTCTTTGATGCAGTGTTCCTTCTTCTGCATAATCCATCACAATACACAAATATTTACTAACTTAGGCAAATGAACATACTTTTTATCCACAAAAGATTCCCTGTATTCAATTATGCATGGATGATGTAAATTCTTCAATACATCTATTTCATTGAGTGCATTTTCTTTTTCTTTGATATCAAATTTGGATGCATCTATTATCTATTATAGTCATCTAATTACCTTCATAATGTAAAACTTTCTATCCTATTTATTTTGAACCAATATAGCTTGACCATAACTACCTTTTCCCTTTAATTCTATCTTCCTGTAGCGTTCCATTAATCTATTATTAACTGTTAAATAATAAATAAAATTTAACTCAATAATATGCATCTCAACTTTACGACTCTTTTTGTATTTTTATTAGCAACTTGATTAAACCTAATATATTGGGGTCTATATCCAAAATATTAGTGTATTTTCTCATTTCTCGCCAATTACTTCCATTATAACATGATATTCCAACTGCATTTATTTATAAATGAATCCTTTAAATTATCGAATTTTCATAATATATTAAATGGAAGATCATCTTCATCTATAGGTTACCATATAAGAATTTTAATCAGACTCCATAATGTCTGATCTAATAGCATTTCAAATCAAAACAAGTAGTTAAAATCTTATTTTCTTCAGAACATACCACAATAACTACAAATTAGTATGAGATATGTAAAGGTTTGATACCTATTAATGAAACCCATCTTATTTCTTTAGAAAATCGATCTACAAATTCTTACCAAAATAAACTGGAGCTTCTGCTTTTGCTGAATAATGAGGTTGCAGGAAGAGTAGATTGTAATTTAACTTAATTGCTTGATTCAAATCTCGAACTCAAGAATTATGGTGATTTTCAAGTTGAGACAGAAGAGAAAGTGATGCTAAATGGCAATTAGGTATCGAATTCAAGAGTGAAATTAACACTAAAAGTCTTTCATCAAACTGAACAACATTCATAGAGAACAACTATTAATGTTGCAACTTCTGAGTCTTAACGTGAACAAGATCTAGTTTTATTTTCATTGAGAGAAGAACTAGAGCAATGGAAATCCAAATATACTAATATTGCTAAAGAATTAAATTAATTAGGAGATGAGCTATTGTCTCTGCAGATTAAAGAGAAAGGAGACCTCCATTCATACCTATCTCCAGAGATCAATATATTTAGAAAGATTATAAAATCAAAGTTGCAGTATTTCTTATAAATATATGATAATTAAGTGGATTAAACATATTTATTAAAAAAAGAATTAAATTATTACAGATCCAAATTATGCCTGAAAGTAAAACTTATTTGATTATCTAGTGTTCAGAACCTTATTTTAAACACAGTTTCTAAAGTCTAGCTGAAAAAATTAAAAACTTAACTTCAATTTTAGACAAGTAAATTTTCCCTTTAACTTAGAAAACAAACAGAATAATTTTAATTAATCAAATCTTTAGAAATAGAAAAATAATCATAGAAATAGTTATAAGAAAATGTTAAAATATTGAATCAATAACAGTTACTGTTAAGATAGACTTTAGCAAAATCAAAGAAATAAGTTGAAGATTCACTTAAGCTTTAAACTTCATAGGAATTATAAATTTAATAGTTGAATAAAGATGTCATTTCTAAGACTTTAATCATACTTTAATTAAATAAACGTTGTCTTGAATTAGAGTAACAAAATTATAGGATGAACTCTGATATCGAGCAAATTATATTCTTATACAAATAATGGAGTATGTCTATAGTAAAATCAATTGAAAAAGAGTCCTCTGAAAAACAATTATTAGGAGACATTTTAAAGTAATTGAACAACTCATTAAAGTTTCTTGCCTCAAATGATAACTTAAATAAAGATTCTAATTCAGCAAATGAATATCACAACAAAATTGAATAATACATTCAAGATTATCATTTATAAGTTACTCAACTAGAGTCACTACTATATCAGCATAGAATCAAATGCCATAACGATAATTTAACATTGAATTCTCTCAGAGCAGATGAATTTAATGCATTTCTTTTAAATTTTCCCCTAGAAAATGTAACTGAACAAAGTACCAAACAATATGAATTATCAAAATAGATGAACTCTTAATCGGAATTACATATCTTCAATTTGATTTAATTGAAAGATGTTGAAATTACTAAACTAAAGCAAAAAATAGCAGATATGCTAAATATTGCTTTAGAATTAGGCAATTCAGTGTTAGTCGAATAGATGCAACTCACCTTAATGTGATCCATATACAATTGTGAATGAAAATCATATTTTTATTAATTTTAAAATAATATCATGATTTCAAAACATGATTAGGAGTTTAACAGAATTTTAATAAAACCTTTATATATATGACTTATTCAAATAGTAGTATTGATGTTTCTTTTGGATATCCCTCTCTCAAATCTATTATTAAAATTATAATTAATTTGAGCAAATGTAATAAACAACTGAGGAAGATGTACAGAGATCGAAGGCCAAATAAGATTTAAAATCTGTAAAATATATGTAGTGAAAAAGATATTCTTATTAGTGTCAATTATTATGGGATTTTGTTTTCTATTTAATACGAACGTAACATTTGGATGGGATTACAAAATAATTATTGTATATACTTGCACTACATAATTTGCTTTTATGATATCGAAATTGCTTTCATATAAAGGGTATTTACTTTGGAATTTCAAATTAGAATAAATTCTTATTGTTGTTTTGCCTTATTGGAGAGTGCCCTGTTTATTACCTATTTATTAGGAATAGTCTACAATAATGAAATCTCAGCAATAAATATTAATTTTATCAGTTATGCTCTACTCATATTGTAATTTGTAATTTTAGCAATAACAGTTTTAATAAGTAGGTAAAGTGTTGAGAGTGATGCTTAAGATTAGTCAAAATAAATATAAGAAATTGTATGTATTACGATCTATTAAAAGTTGGTTGCTGCAATAAAAAGCATAGGCTCATTACAGATAGTATTTTTGAGTTTGAAATGGAGTCAATAAATTAATTGGGGTTGGATGCAAACTTTAGTAATCGTTTGGTTTATTCTTGGTACTATGACATTGATTGAAGTATGTTTGATATTCGATTTGATTTTAAAATGTTGTAACAACGAACTTTAAAATAAGAAACTATTAAGTAAAGATAAATGTGTAGGTTTTTAGTTTTTGGAGGGGCTTGGGTGAATATTGTTCTCGTAGGATTTATTATAGATATAGGACTGACTTTTTTAGGATTAGGATTACTCTTGGACTATAATATTGGATAGATAAATTTATTGGGTTTCATCACTTCGATCGTTTACTATTTTTTTTAGATCTTGTTTTATTTCAAAAACTAGGAAGAATTAATGTAGTATCATATATGATTTTTAGTTAATTTTTCAATTTATCTGAAACATAATAGTAAATAAGACCACCCGAATAGCCTAATGAATAGATTACATTAAAAGAAAGAATCAAAGAAATTCACAGAATTAGCATAAGCAAGGTTCCCTAATTTATGGTGAAATTGTCAGCCACTTACTTTAGAAAGTAAGAAATAAATGAGAATCAAAAGAATCAGAATGAGTTAGGTTCATCTTAGGATAAAAAGTTTCGATCAATTAGTTATTCAGATGTAAAGAAATAGAAGGAGATTAAAAAGAGTCCATCTCAGGAGTTGGAGGAAGACTTAACTAAAAAATTTGATTAATTATTATCATCTCCAAGAATAAAATTAGAAGTTAGTGAAAGTATGGCCCCAGAGTTGTCAAGCAGAGGATAGTATAAATAGAATGTGTTATGCCTTGTTTGTTATGAAAAAGAAAGTAATATGATTAACTAGCCTTGTGGCCATGGAGGATTTTGTTAAGAATGCTCGTAACAATTATTGTCAAAGAGTAATTATTGTATGTTGTGTCGTAAACCTGTAACACATACATTACTTGTATAAGGAGTTGAAAACAGGGAAAGTTTGGTTGAAGTAATAGGAATTTATTAAGGGGGGTAAAAGTAAGGATGAAGACACATCTTATGAATTCCTTATTTATATATAATTCAATAAACTAACATTCTTAAATTTTAACAACCTAAAATATTTAATATATTTATGAACGAATTAGTAATTCTTATTATCAATTTAATCCTAGAAGATCAAAAAATAAATAGAAAGAAAGGTTTTTGATAATTATTATTAAATAAATATTAATATTGATTAATTTTAAAATATATTATCATGAGTTTAATTTATATAATTTTCATTCATCGAAAATGGTGATTCAATAATTGATTTATAACAAAACAGAAAAATTGGAGAATTCAAATGAGCAGAAGAGACTCTCCAAGGTTTTGTATATCTGGTTACAAGAATTCTAAGGAAGAAATGATTTATGCTGATTTTTATTGATTTTTATTGATTTTTTATTAAATACTCCATTGAAAAAACGATTTCAGCATAATATAAAAAAAAGATGTGTGGATGTTGGGGTTAATTAATATTATGTAAAAGCTTTAAAATAAATAATATATAACATTCAGCAGCTTACTTCTTCTTCTACATCCTTTGCAAATTCCAGTTTTAGATCTTTGTAAAACTAAGTCAAATGAACATTCGCAATGGCTACACTGTTTGCAATTGACTTAGGTTAGATTGGTAGAAGGGGAATCACCTTGACTATTTTGGATTTTAAAGCATTTAAATATTGTAAGATTGGAGATGTGATAGGATCTGTATTTTCTGAAGTATCGGGAGAAAGAGATAAAGCTTTAATTCGATCACTATAGTAGTCATTTGTCCACCACAGTTCATTCTCATCATCAAAGTTTTTATCCATTAAACAATTTAGAATGATGGCTGTTTCCACAAGCAACTATAATAGAAGATTAGATAAAAGCATACTTGAATTGTTTCTTTGATGATAAACTCCCTATTTTCAGAAGTATCATTTCTGGAATTAATATAGTTTGTGTACTCGTTTCTGTAATATTCTAACACTTTTGATTTAATTTTTAAAGCCTTCTCAGTGTAGTTATTGTAAGATCTCAGTATCAATTGAGATTTGCCTTCAATTCTTTCTGCCAAAATATCACATGAATCAACATAGATTTAATTTTTGGCTATCTACTCCGTTAAATATTCCTTGATCGGCTTCGTTCTCATTACATTAGCTAAAGATTGGCTCTCCACAAAATCAATAGCTTCCTTTGTAGTGCTGAGAGTTTAAGGAGTGCTATCCGATTTTTTGATTTCGTTTGCTTTGATCGGTTATTTCTCTTTTTGTTTGGCACACTAAAGACCCATATAATAAAGTATTGTTATTATTAATAATTTAAATCAAATTTAGCCCATGTAGTCCCAAAGATTATCCTTATCACCATATCCTGGTATGCTAAATTCATGAAGATTGTTAAGAAAGTTGTCCTAAGTTGTTTTGAAAGGAGAAAATATTTTATCAATTGTTAATCTAAAAGCGTCATCTAATTTGGAAATACACATTACTTAACATTCGAGGAATCAATTTTTATAGTAAAGGACTACTCTCTTCAATGCAAGGGTTAGTGTTGATTTCAATCAACCAGATATTTCCATTATTATCAATCATGAAATCATATCCAAAGATTTCAAATTGAAAATCTCTATGATCTAAAATAATAACAACACAATATCAACTATTTCGCAATTTAGTACACGCACAGAATATGGTCTAATGAATGAGCTCTTTCATTTTTTACACAATTCCAACTGAGGTTACCTTGGTATTCTTTTACGATGTTAAATACTATTATAAGTCTTGGAAACTCAATTGATTTCCTAATTCATATTTACAATAATTAGAATGATTCTTCTGGATAGCATTGTTAGTCAAATGTATATACAACGACCTAAGATTTTTAATGTCGAAATGCTCACTCGCTAATCGTAAATACCTGAATTAATTTAATATTGCTACCCTTCCTTAAAGAAATAATATTTGCAAGTGTGATCTATTAATACCCAGATTCTAAAATCAAATTTCCTTCCATTATATAGAAGAGGGGTTTCAAGATACTTTTATAGAACCAGTATTCTATCTTAATTTGGAGTTTAATCTAATGTAATCTCAATCTGAGCTTACCCAGTTTCTAAGTTGAACATTTTAAGTACTTTCATTAGACTCTGGGTATGTTATGAGTAAAGTTTTGGTCGCTCTTGATGAGGGCATTATTTATTTGTTAACATTCCTTGTTTTACAAAATTCATTAATTTGATTTATCAAGACTTTTAAATCAGAAAACAATTGTATTCCTCTTCCCCTATTCAAATCAGGTGGTTTGAGTAACCAAACGTTTTTAAGCAGTTTGTCTTTTTGTATTTCAACGAAATAATCTACAAATTTTTTAAAATCATTTTGCAAAGTTGTTGAATCCAAGTTGATTATGAAAGTTACAGGAACAAAATCATCCATGTGCTTATTTGTTCTCAGACAATATGATTTCAAATTAGCATGCAATTTATTTTTGTTTGATATTTCATTGTGATGTTCTAAATGATTTATGCAAACACTTTTCGATGTTAACGTTGAATAATTGAAACCTTTATTCGATTGTCTCCAAATAAAGTTCACACTTAAATTATCTATCATCTACTTACTTGTAACTCGTTTGCTATTCACCAAACCATGCTCTCCCTTATAAAATTCTCCTAACCAAATTCCCATTATTCCCATTTTCACAAAAAAACTATTCTTTTTTATATTAAACATTACACTATATTAAACTGTAAACACATTTTTATAAAAGGCAGGTTTGGTAATCCTTTAAAATGAAGATTGGGGTCTCCTCTGATTACTTGCTTTTTTCTTCTCAATTGATTTCTTTCCTTAAAATAAAGTGCTATTGAACATCCCAATCTTGCTCAATCCTTCAGGAGTATGTTGGCGAGGTACCTATGGACCGAATTTTAATTGAATAGGCTCCAATCTTCATTATTGTGCACAATACCTGCAATCCTTAACTTTTATGGCTTATAAAAACATCAAATTTTATATTAAAATTATAATTATAGCATCAATTTTTTGTACTAAGTAATTCATACAGAATGTAAACAGTACTGTTGATTATAAATCTAAGTTTAATCGTTCTATCCATCAACATATTTTGAATTAATTTAATACATCTGATGTTTATGATTAATTCTTTTAAATTATTATTCAACATTTTCTTTAATATAAATACTTCTTATTACTTTAACAAATCATATGACTTAGGTGAAATAAAATAACAAAATTTTTCATGTGATCATATTTATAAATTTGAAATTATGCATCTTTAATTTTATAGGAAGATCAATATAGTATCATAAATAAAGTAAAATTAAATAAACTATTTTATAAGTTATAGATCTATTCAAAAAATCAAGTATTCTAAAAATCAACAAATTTTAATGCAAAATAAATTTAAGGAAAAACAAATATTAAATTAATATGCCTTCCATACCATCGTTACTTTGTATAATACTGTTTCAAGTTAGTTAAGTTTAGTCATTCAGTTATGACTAACAATTATGATAATTCTTGAATTTTATTAGACTCTCCTTGTAATTGTTTTAGAGTCATTCTTTAGCGGGTTAGTTATGACAATTAAAGGATTTTCAATTAGATATTATCTTTTAAATAGGAAGATATGTTTAATAATATTTTAAAATTTTGTTATTGTGTAATTAATGATCTCCTCAAGGTGTAGTCTTGAAATTTATAATCTCCTTCTCGCAAAAGAGATTAGCAACAGTGTGCTTATGATAACAAATGATAAAGAGGATATAACCTTTCCTCATCATTAAAGTATAGAATATTTGATTGATATGTAATGCTTATTTTTTTCAGAAATTACTTTAGATGCTACAATTATGTTTCAAAATCTCTATGATATCTTTATTAACAAACATTCCATTTATTACTACTCAATATTTATGAATTTTCTTCATTATTCGACTTTTAAACAGCCTAAGTACTATAATATGGTTTTTCAATTTAAGTAACTTCTACAAAATAGAGCTGATTATTATTATATAAATAAATTTCTTGCTATTTCTCATTTTATTCTTTTTTCTTCAAATAAATCAAAATATGTTTTCTGTAATCTTTAATATTTCAATGCAACCATCATTTGGAATTTTAAATTAAGGTTATTTATTTCAGTACCCAATCACTTATCAACCCTATACTAATCCAAAGCCTGTCATCCATAATTTGTATATATCTCATATTTTCTAGTTATGTTTGACTCAATTTTCTTCTGACATTTATAATTTTATTATTATTTAATGTGCACTAAACTAAATATTGCTAATTCTAATTCGAATGTTATGCTTTATTTGAAATTGAGAGAAAGTGGCTGCGATAAAGTTTAAGCACGTTAATTTTGCCGTAAGAATTTTTGCAAGGTATAACACGATTTTATAATATTATATAGATAGATTAAACTCAAAAATAAATTGGACCACCAGGCCACAAGGTTTTGAAATTGCATCCAAATCGTTTACAAGGAGAGAAGGGATGGCAACCTGGATTTATGATGAAATATGACTTAGGCAGCGGTTACAGAGACTCCAAAGGTATTGTATCAAAACTAAATATTAGATTTGGTAGAGGAATAAACTCCGGCTGAGGAAGCAATCTTGAAACAGTACGAAAAGTACGAAAAAAAGAAGAATGCTGTACTTTTGTAAAAAATGTTGGCTGTCAAAAACTATGCTGATTCATTAAGACCTCCAAAAATAGATGTGTTTAGTAAAGACAGTCTGGATAGGATAAGGAAGATTTCTTAGGATTTACATGATAATCAATAAAAACCAAAAAAGTACTTTGAAAAAGGAGATATGAAGTTTTATGAACTTGCTGACTATATTTCCACTCATCGCTCAGGTTAATTAACTGATTTGAGAATCAATTTTGATCCTATTGTAAATACTTAGGTAAAATTAAAAACTGAGAATTCCCAATATTTAAGTCCCACCAAAAGTTTCAAAAGACAAACAACAATAAGTGCTATTGAAAAGGGAGCCAATCTAATTATGGCCTTTTAGAATCAAACTCCAATTAATGAAGAATTGGACACAAGATCAACCAATCATAATAATAATGAGGTAACATCGTAGCTTATACGATTTAATCATCATAAATTAGAATTGGCTGAAGAATTCAATTCATCTTAATATTTATTCACTCCAACTAGTGCTCATACAAGATAGGCAAGTCAAATTGATTAGAATGATGAAGCAGTTAAATGTTTCGTATAACAATTTTATGACAAACAATACAATGATAAAGTGATTCCCTCGACAAAAAGAAATTTGAGATTGCGAGCAATTGTGAATAGTGGAGTTCCCAAATAAGAGACTTCTAGACAAACTAATAATAAGAAAGTAAGTAAAAGGTTGAGCATGTGATCTCATTGTCTCGCAGAATGATAATATATTTAATTAATTTCTAAGAATTTGGACATTCTTTAATCTCATATTCCTACAATTCCTTGAATTATTTTTAATATCCAATAACACAATATGAACATACTCAACAAAGCAACTTTAGGAGGTGGATGTTTTTGGTGCATTGAAGCTGTTTACAGGAGAATATAGGGAGTATCTGAAGTTTATTCTGGATATAGTGGAGGTGCATTAAAAAGCACTGCCAATTATAAAGATGTATGTAAAGGAAATACAGGACATGCTGAAGTCGTATAAGTGCTTTTCGATCAAAACAAGGTGGATTATAAGGATTTACTCTACATCTTCTTTGCATCACATGATCCAACTACTTTAAACAGATAAGGTAATGATGAAGGGGAACAATATCGTTCAATTATTTTTTATCATAGTGAGTAACAGAAGGCAATAGTCAATGAAGTTATAAAGGAACTACAAAAAGAATACAAGAATCCAATTGTGACTCAAGTGGTGGAGTTTAAAGAATTTTATAAAGCCGAAGATTATCACCAGGGTTATTATGATATCAACCCAAACGAAGGCTATTGTAGAGCTGTAATATCTCCAAAGATCAAGAAGATTATTCAGAAATATCAAACATAACTTAAGCCAGAATATTAATGATTTACAATTTAATTTCTGTATTTATCATTATTCAGAACGGGCATTTCTAAACTTGACCATAACGACTGAACGAGCTGGAACTTGAGTAGTATAACTGACAGTTGCTACTCCTAATTCAACTTAATTAATGAGATCTCTGACATTCTAATCTCCGCTAATTCCCAACTTATCAAATTCAATAGTTATCGATTCTTATAATGATGCTTGATTAAAGAGAACTGCAACTACTCCAGCACCGTTATCAGCAACTTGAGCAGCCCAGACTTCACTTGTCAACACCTTCTTTACTCTGGTAGCTTAAATACCCAAACTATCCTTAAATATTATTTATTAGTATTACTTAATTAACAGCAATAACCTCTGGATTCATCAATATCTTCTTCGTATCTTGACTCATGTTTGTAATATCACAACCAATAAGTAGTGGAGCCTTCAAAATTGCCCACAAAGCAAAATGAGCTTGATATTCGTGAGTTTTCATCCCTCCATTACCGACTTCTAGCATATCTGGGTCATTCCATTGTCCTGGTCCAGCATATTATGCCAAATTGGCTTATTCTTCCAAAATAGCTAAGCCATAGAAAATGATACTTACCAATGAAGGAATACCAATGATCTGAAATATCTCCGGTGGTTCTCCAAGAATTTGCTATTGGTGGAGCCCATAACCATG
Source organism: Paramecium tetraurelia (assembly GCF_000165425.1). Lineage (NCBI taxonomy): Eukaryota > Ciliophora > Oligohymenophorea > Peniculida > Parameciidae > Paramecium > Paramecium tetraurelia. The sequence goes on along the minus strand of NW_001799311.1, from coordinate 164,779 downwards.
GTTTCTCCAAACCCCATTCACACATTGAAAAATAGATCTTCTTGGTCTATTTCATTAAAGCAGCAGACATTGGAGGATACCTTACTTTTGGAGAGGTACCATCAGTATGACAGTTATCGTACTTCAAATAATCAATGTCCCATTCAGCATAGGTTTATGCATCAATCTCTTCATATCCTAATGAACCTGGTTTGCCCTCGCAGGTTTACATACCCTGGATGATATTAATATAATCTTACAGCATCTGAATATAATCCAAACTTCAATCCTCTTGAATGTACATATTAGACCAATGATGGAATTCCAGAGGGGAATTTGACTGGATCTGCAATTATCTTTTTGGTAGCAGGGTCTCTGGCTGATTACCAGCAATCATCTAAATTTAAGTAAATGTATCCTGCAGCTGCCAATCCAGTTTTAACCAAAGCATCAGCGGTCTGTCTGACAATTTCTTCATTGATGTTGCAGCCATATTTATTCCATGGATTCCATCCCATAGGAGGTTTTCTACCTAATCCATTATCCAATGCATTTAGCGTAATCAATATGACGCAAATGAACAAATATTTATACATTATTATTAATTTAATATTTAAATAATATACAATCTATTTAAATATACTGAGATCATCTAATATCTCTTAGACTCTATTTAACTATGATCTAAATTTATTCCTTCTGCATTTAAAACATATAGGAAACGGCTTTCTACATAATGACTATGTAAATCAGAATTGAATTAAAGTCATCCTTCCCCTTTATATTCTATTTGTTCATAAAGAAATATTATTGGGACAAGTGAAGATTCCTCTTCATTTTTCAATCTTAGATTGTGTATAACAACTTTACAATTTTCATAAGAGATGAAATAATGATTTATAAATTCCTGGATTATTATGAGCTAGTATTAATATCAATTTAACAACTTATTAATATATTAAATCAAAATTTAGATATAATAATGATTTTTACATTCATCACAGAATGATTGAATTATAGAATAAATTATAATTTCAATAATAAGCATTAAAGATATACTTGAGATAGGATGTCAATAGTTTAAATAATTTATTTATATTTCCTCATATCGAAATTTCATCCATCTATGAATCTGTATCCACTTCAGTCTTGCAAATGGGACAGAGTGTACTTTTGTGTAACCATTTGTCAATGCATTCTTGGTGGAAGAAATGCCCTAGAGAATAATGAATGTATTATTTTACAGCATGGCATAGTACGAACAAATTGATTCTCTTAGTAATCTTCTAAACAAATCATACATTTAATTAGATTGTCATCATTTTAATGTTAATTTATGAATTCCATAGTAATTTAACGTACTGGCAATAGATTGATCAGTTCTTCAGATGCTCTAGTGTTTCTGAGTTAAAGTAGTAATTGTTAATTCTCATTCAAGAGAATGAATGTATTTAACAATCGATGGAGTGCTTCAATTTATTGAGTATGTTGTCTATGAATATCGTTTCTCCTATTGGAAACAAAACTGGATGGTAATAACTATTCAAACTATCTATTTTATTGATGCTGCATGGATTAGTTAAAATCAATATCAATTTGAGTGTAATTAGGAACAACCAGTCCATGGTCTTATAAAAATTGTACTTAAAATTCGAAATCTGAAATTCTCAGGATCTGGCCCTTCTCTATGAATCGACTAAAGCCACAGAAGTAAGATTGAACGATAACCCTTCTAACTGCTTCCTTGACACGATCTCTTCGAGAATTTTAATACTATACTGGACATTTTAAACAGCATAATTTAACATCTCTCAGATTCTGCACATTTGGGATACTCTCAATGATCTTAGAAAGAATAATATCAATATTTACAGAGTTTCTATCGATTTTCCCCGAGGCATTGTCACATTGCAAAACCAGGTATTTTTATTAGTTAACTTTGATGGTTGAATCCTAAATAATTTGATTGTCCTTTGGATTAACACTGAAGTAAGACTTGATCTCAGAATCCAATTGGGACGAAGGCTTCCTTGATAAAATCTTGACTCTCCTTGTGGTGTCTTGGATGTAATACCCATAACAGTAGATTTATGTTAGTTTAGTGATTATTCCTTTACTTGGGAACCCACCGACTACTCGAAATTCGAAAGATCCGATTGAGAATTTGATTCCTGATTCCAATACTCTTTGACGTACTGAAAAGAAAGGTAAAAGTACGTTTTTGATCAATCTTTAAAAGTCTATCACGTTATCTTTAATTAGTGCTGGATCAAGTATCGTTCTAGAGTAGATAAATTAGACAACCTATTCACATAGAGCGTGACACTTTCAAGTTGAGGGAGTTGTACTTCAGTTATCTGAAAGGTTCTCCTGTCTTCGAGCAATGTGGAATCCTGCCTTATTTGGATCTGACCATCATTGACAGAAAAGATCAGTTTGCATTAAAAACAATTGGTAACCCTCCCCAACTGATCGTCGAACTAGTGGCTTTTACATTTGGGACATCGAGCCAAGAATTGAACTTCTTCTTGATTGCCATATATGTGATGAGCTGCAGTAGTGGCAGCTAAATGCATAGGATTATTAAACTTACTCTTTGACAAATAATGCACATACTCATTGGGTATATCTTCTTATTATTGAGTTTAAGTTTAGCCCATTTAATATAAAAAATAATATTTTATAATAGTTCGATCATTTCCTTTATTAGAGCCAATTCTTAGGTTATTTCTTCTCTTCATGCTCTTCTTCTTTGATGCTCTAATGATTAAGGAATTAATTCTGTTGGATTTGGGGTGCCATCCTTGCTTATTGAGTTTGCTGTGGATGAATTTGGGGTTACTAAATGTGAGGCAAGTACGGACCCATATTGATCTAATCTTATTGAATGCATATATATACGATGAAAGTGTTTGGAATTTGCGTTGGCAATATAACTGGGTATTGTAATTGAGGACAATATTGATTGAGCATGTCATTCCCATTATACATCCTCTAATTTTGAACTTCCAAGAGCTCCTTAAATGCCTATTTTAATCTAATATTAATAACGTACATCCAAGAATTATTGTTGTGGATCTCCTTCATTATCGAATTAATCTTGATTCATGATCAAATTTTATAAAAAAATAATGCATTAGAAATATACGGAAAAATTTAACCAGTGAATTTAATAATAATTATGAGAACAATCACAAAATTTATCATCCCCTTTCTGTGTATCCTTCTGAATAAGTACAAATATAATATTGCCATTATATTTAATAAAATTAAATTAGATTTAATCAATATAATCATTTCCAATAAGATTGAATATCTATTACAATTAGAGTCATGTTATCCTTTTTATAATTTGTATTTTTCGACGATGCCTTGTCAAGAAGATATTAGGCCAATTAATCAATCTCTTTCCTATTCCAATTTTCAATCAACTTCTGCAGTTCCTCGTTCTTTATGAGCTAAAATGATATAGAGTTCTGTCATACATCCCAAAATCCATCCGAAGCCAAAATCAAGTATTTGTCATTAGCCTGGATTTTGTGCACTTTAATCTCAGGAATTGCAATAAGACCTGACTATCGATGTTTCTTATCTCCAAAAGCCCTCGTCACTGCCAGTTCCCCGTTTATTCGCGGAATAGAACTACGTTATTCAATAAATATCACTGTCTGTCCAAAATTGTAGCTATTTGTTCCACTCGCTTGAATTCATCTTCCCTATTCAACTTGTGTTCCGAATTCAACTTCTCTATCTAGAGTTCTTCAGTGATCAAAACGCATGCTGAATCTCCGAGATTCACCACATAGAGGTCCTTGTGTTTGTTGATCACACAAAGAGCTGTCGATCCACCCAAATGATGATTCTCCTCCTGACAATCCAGAATGTATTGATTCATTCTCTCAAAGCTATTTATGATGGCCTTCTCGAGATTATCCTCAAAATTGCAATCCTTCTGCAAATATTCATGAAGCTTGTTTTCAAGGATCGCTGAAACTGAATGTCCCGCATGTCCGTCATATATGGCGTAAAAGAATTACATCTCCTAATTTATATTTAGATTAGGAATTCCAACAAACTTATATTACAACATGAAAGTACTCTATCTTCTTAGTATCTCCTCCCACATTTCAACTGAGCTACATCTGCGACTGTTTTACCATTATGTTAAAATTATACGAACTAATCACTTACTTTAACAAATATAAATATACATGGGTTCATTGAAAAAGATATCAGTTTGTTATTTCCATCCATTCGAAGAATGAGTGCTTTCAGGTTGAACATCAACCACATTCACATTTAACTACAATTTAGGTTTGGGCTTCTTCTGATTATTCGTTTAATTCGAGTTCATAATAGTAATAAAATTTATGTAAACTATTATAATAATCTAAACGAAAAAACAGAATTATTAAAATAACTGAATACAATTCGACATCAAATTTCATTACTATATAGAATGACCCATTAATCAAAATTGATTTAAAGTATAACTAAGTCTATAAACTAGTTTATAAAAAATTATAATTATTCATTTGAATTGCAAGTGTGTACCTTAGTATAAATTAAGATACATAAAGTTCTTACATAATGTAAGGTACAATGTCATAAGTAATTAACTCATCGTTAATATCTTAAATTGTCTATATAATATTTCTACATTAAATTATAAATTAAAATAATAAATGAAAATCGTCATCCTTTTAGTTCTAGTGATGTCATCATTGGCAAGGCTTACTTATAAGAATAGCGTATTCGGAAGAGAAGAGATTATCCAGGCCAATAATACATTGTGGTTTACACAGAAATTAGATCACAATGATCCAACATCGAAAGAAGTGTTTAGACAAAGATATCATGTTTATGATGATTATGTAGTGAGAAACTAGCCTGAATCAGTTATATTGTACATTTGTGGTGAATGGACATGTAAGACTGTAGTAGAAATATTATAGGTGACGGTATTGGAAGTGGATTAACATTTGATGCAGCACAATAATTGAAAGCCCTAGTATTAGTTTTGGAACACAGATATTTCGGCTAGTCTCAGCCATTTGGAGATTGGAGTACTCCAAACTTAAAATATCTCAATATTCATTAAGCTTTGGATGACATTGCATACTTTATCTAGGACGTGAAAGCTAAAGGTCTCTTTAATATAAAGCCAAACACCCCATGGATTCATCTTGGAGGTTCATACCCAGGAGCACTAAGCGCTTGGTTTAGATACAAATACCCCCATTTGACAATTGGAGGGTTGGCTTCTTCAGCAGTTGTCAAAGCAGTTGCTTGTTATCATGACTACGATATGCAAGTTTATCTTTCTGCCTTGGAGAGTTCTTAAGAGTACTATAACTTTATATTTAATTAGATGTGTAGATAGAATCCAATAGGTTAATGAAAAGATTGAAGCCGATTTGATAAAAAGTCCCAATACTATTAAGGCAGAGTTCAAAGCTTCAGAATTAACAGATATTGAGTTCTTGTCTATGATTGCCGATATCTATGCTGGTATGGTTTAAGGCAGAAAAAGATCAAAGATGTGTGAGAGATTAGAAGGTGGAGCTACTTTAGACGATTGGTTTAAATAAGTTAAAGAGATGGCTTTAGAAACAGTTGATCAAGAAAGCTACGGATCTGAATTTTTAAAGGACATCTCCATTGATTTCTCAAAGAATTCAAGACAATGGACATATTAGACCTGCATTGAAGTTGGATACTTCTAAACTGCTAATGTATTCAATCATTTTAGATTTAAAGCCTAATGTTGAACAATCAACAAGATCATAACAATTGAAACTTGATTTCTTTAGAAACCTATGTGAATACTCTTATGGAATCTCCATATTCCCTGACGAAGAGAGAACTAATGCTTATTTTGGTGGACTTGATATCAATGTGGATCATCTTATCTTTTCAAATGGATCAGATGACCCTTGGTAACATGCTTCAATCACTAAATGGAAATAAGGAAAGGAGTATGATGTCAAGTACATTAAATGCAAGGATTGCTCACATTGCATTGATCTTAAGGCTACTAAAGCTGATGATCCTCCTGAGTTAACTCAAGCTAGAAAAGAAATCCTAGCCATATTTTAACAATGGATTAATGAATACAACGACCAATAATCCTAAATTATTGAGTGAAATATAATAAGAAATATATATATCTATCAAAGTAATTATGCAATCAATAAGGCATAAAATGGCATCTTTAGTGATGGCAAAATTACTGAGGAGGTCTATTAAATTGTCTTTGCATCATTCTCATTTGTAAGAATTCCTACCATAATTATTCTAACTCACAAGGACAAGGTTGATATGGTTAATGATGGTACATTTGAGGTTCCTCTTATCGATATTGCTATCTCAAAGGTGATGAACATAGAGATTTGATTTGGGACTATTATTGAGGGGATTTTTATTATTGCCATGAGGTCATTCTTTTGTGTCCTGCTTATTATTCTAACTATCTCTATGGTTATTAAGGCATTTTATTCTGGTGTCTATGATTCTCCTCCTCTTAAAAGACCTAGTTCTCTTGAATGTAGATCTAGCTTTGAGCAAATTAAACAAATTGTGGACTCTATTCTTCAACACTCATCATTGAACTTTGTAATGGGAATCTCACATATGAATGACTTAGTTAGGAGATATTTATTTAGCATCCCGAAGTGTTGTTATGCTATTAATTATTTATATAGTCTTTCTATAAATTTGATCCAAACATTTTATTAATGCTGTTAAAAATAATTAATTTAATAGTAGATTTACTTAAGATAATATAAACCTGTCCCCTAATTAATTGTTCTTTATCAATTAATCAATATTTAAAGCTAATTTTAAAATTGCCACTTAACTAACTCTTTTATTTAATGTATCAATTGTTACTATATAATAGTTTTAGAGGCTATAAGTGAACCCATAATAGAAATCATCAAAATACTGGCAATTCTAACATTATTAAAAATTAAGAATCCATAAATTATAATTGCTTATTTTGAATAAATTTTTATATCATATAAATAATAATAAAATGAATACAGAATATTAGGAATAGGATATTCAGTTGGAGAGAAAATCTCCATAACAATCTGAAGATGCAAACAATTAATTATTTTCTATTTGTTTTGCCATAGTTTACAATTGTATTTGGGGAATGCTGTTTTGTTTTTTTAGACATCGTTATTGTAAGACAATTGCATTTTAATCAAGAGATGAAGAGGAATGCAAAGTGATGAACTTTTGGTCACTCGTAGCAGAGATATTTTTATTTACAGTAGCCATCTACAAATTGTAAATTGAAATTTCTAGATAGAGCGATAGAATTACCAGTGTATTATAGAGCCTTAGGGAGATGGAAGAATAAACTTTTTGAGATTGCAGAAAAAGTAGAATTCGTTTTGAGCATAATTGTTTTAATAGGACTGAGTGTAATTTGGAATTGATTTATATAGTATGCTTATTTCCAATTTGAGGATTGCTAGGGATTGAGAACCTTTGTTTTAGTGTATTTAATAGTGACCTATTTGGTTTTGGGCATATATTTGGTTTCTCTGCTTCTACTAATCACAAACAAAAGTAACAATTCTGGATGAGAGATTAAGAATAATGATGATTTATTATCAAAAATTGCATTCAAAAAAATCATTTTCTCAAAGTACTAAAGTGTTATTTCAAGAGCTAACTACAATTCATTTTAGGCTTGAACTTTTTCTGTTTGGCTGGCTCTGGACAAATAGTCAAGAAATCAGGATCATTCTCTATGGGAATATCATTGATGCTGAGACTATCTAAAATAACAGTTTTATCCCCCTTCCTCATTATTAATTTAGGTTTGCGTCCAATTGCAGGCATGTACTTACTACGTTAAGACGAACAATGCGAGAAGGTTTGATTTAAATTATTTGACAACTTAAAATTACTCTCGCCTGATTCCCACATACTGTTACTTCTTTGATTTGTTAATACATTATTTTCGAATCTACCCTTCTTAATTATTCCATTCTTACACAGTTCTCCATCTCCATGTTACATGCCCCTCTCCCAATATCCCTTATAATATTGATCCTTCCAAAACATCTCTCCATATCCATGTCTGTAATCATTCACAAAAGATCCAACATAATAATTTCCTGATGGCCATGTAAATACTCCTTGTCCATGCTTTTTATCATTCTCAAACATTCCCTCATAACGAAAATGACCCTCCTTCAACGGATCCCACTTATTCCAAACGCCCTTCCCATGTCTAACTCCATTCTTAAAGAATCCTATCAAATTACCCTATATATTCAACCTCTAAACTCAGCTCCATTATTCCATATATAGGTACCTTAGCCTTCCGGTTTTCCATTGCAAAATTGTCCATTATAGAGATCCCCATTAGCAAAGTTCTCTATCCCATGTCCATGCTTCAAATTGTTCCTAAAACTTCCAGTATATTTATTATTATTCTAAATGTAAACACCATATCCATCAATTTTTCCAAATTTCCACTCTCCTTCATAAAAATCATTTCCCATTCTCCAAACTCCATGTCCATGCTTGAATCCATTCACCCATTGTCCATCATAACTTTCGTTGTTGCGAATATAAACTCCTTTTCCTTATGGTTTTCCATTCTAATATTCTCCCTCAAATGTCTCCCCTGTGTCAAAGATCTCCTTGCAATATCCATGTTTCCTGTCATTCTACCAAAACCCTTCGCAAACTCTACCCGGCAACAACATTAAACCTTAGTAAGTAAATATTTTATCTAACCCTATCCATGCTTTTTGCCGTTGAGCATTTGACCATAAAATGTTCCATTTGGATAATCTTATTCCTAATAATTTGCCATTCTCTTCAGCATTTCAATCTTATCTCTAGTCACTTTTAGAAATTATATCCTTACTCATAATCTTTATTGTAGATGTGGATGTTCTGCTGGGGTTTCACAAGGCTAATCGGACTTAGAGGCTTATCATCTGGTATGCTGATAGACGCAATTGTGGGATTGAGTTTCAAATTTTGTTAAACTTATAAGCCTATTAATTAATCATTTCGTTATTGCATTTAATTACTAAATATAATGATTGCAGAATATCAACATTAAATATTTCACTATTATTATGGATATAGTTTAAAAAACATATTTATCAACAATTGCTACCACCACTCTTGAACATATGCGTAAAGTAGCCAATTAATAGGCAAGCTGCTCCAACAAACAACAAATGGAAAACAGTTGGCTAGTATTCATCCTTCTTTTCACTTGGAGAAATCTAAATCTGATCAATAGGAGGAAGAGGAACAATTTGTTTGGGAGCCGCTGTTGATTTGAAAAAGGAAGTATCCGATATTAATGAATGTGTGTCTTCTCCAAAGGTGGGCTTTGTTTTCAATGTCTCCGTTTAGATCTGTTCTGAATTGGCTCTCTAAAAGGCAGTGTCAATGTTATCGTTAGGATTGATAATCACTGTCTAAATCTAAAATTTTGCCTTTGCGATATTCTAGAATATTATTATACACAACTTCTTTATTGCTTATGATTTGGATTATATTTGTAGTCATTGGATTGAGGATGCCTTTATTTCCAATCACTTTAAAATCTACATTGTTAGTTGTTCTGATCTAAGTAACTATCATTATAAATAAGAATACTTTAAATGCCAAATGATATCTGGTAATGTTTTGGATTTGAATTTAAGCTTTCTGATTTGAAAAATTCAGCTTCTCTTTTGGATTGACGACAAAATGAAAATTATACATTAAATTATTATTTTATTTTGATTATTTTTCATAACATAAGCAATAATTAAGCAAGTGCATTTCAGATTCATATCAGGAATGGAAATTACACATGTGAATTTCTATGATGATCAACCTTATGTAAATTTATTTGGGACATATATCTATATTGAAAAAAAGTAGTAAAAAATGATCATATGGTGGACTAACAGCAAGTGGCTTTAAACTAGTATGAGATTATATTTGGAGAGCTCAGCTGAAGTCAATGAAATTGTATGTTAAAATAAGTAATGTCAATGAGAAGATCGATTAAGGTCTCTGGAATTTACTAATTGCACTTCTTAATATTATAAGGAGGATTGATTCCTTAAACACAAAAGAGAAATATATAAAAACTTTGTCCTAAGATTGTAATTATTCCTTATTAGAATGTAACAATATATTTTTATGAAATATTTAGAAGTGAAATTATGTTTATGAAATAGAATTAATTCTATAGAATTTAATGAAATAGATTTACAATCAGAATAATTTTTTCAGGAAACATTAATTCATATATTGCAAAATAATTGTTCCAGGAATAATGCTAAGTTCTCTTATAACCTTTGATATTAAATTGTCCTTAATTTTAAAGATGTTATTTTTAATTTCTTAATTATTATTTTAATCTTGGAATAGCAGAGTAATTAGCAATATAGAGTTAAATAAGATTTTTATTAAGAAGTAATTAAAATCTTGGAATATAATTAAATTTATAAAAAGCTTCCAAAAAAGAACCCATTAAAATATAAATATATATATTTAAATTCTTACGGGGTTTATAATCTACTTGGACCCCCCTTTAAGAACACATTGGAATATTTATATTGTAAAAGGTTATTCTAATAATTTACTCGTCAAAAATCTGAATGTCCCTATTTTAGTGTTCAGCCCTTTATTTAGCCAATGATGGTTAATGCATAGAAGTAGATCTAACAACTCGATCTGGGTCTCTCTTAATAACTGTACTCTTATTTATATACTCTAGCTGAAGAATGGAAATGAATAATTGGTTTATTTGCCCTCAAACTCAATGGATACAATTCTCCGCTTTGCTAGAGAGATTGATGAAAGTACAATCAAATTTTAAATTATAGTCCGATAGATTGGTACTCTAGATCTTCATAATCCAGAAACTTAAATTAAGGTCACTTTCCTCCTTAGTTTAATGGATATTGAACAATTATCACTTAGATTAATAGGAAGATAAATTTTCTAATCCACTTCTCAATCTGTTGTCTTAGAAAAATTGGCCCCTGGAGTAAGTAAGAAAAGATATTTAAATTAGAACTTATTTAAACTCCTTACAAAATTTCTGTGGAAAAGAAGGCTACTTTTACCTCAAAGGATCAATTGGCAAAGAGCAGATTGGTATTTTATATATATAATGACAGGGATAATTGAAATAAGAGGCAGATATTTTACGACTGTTAAAAAATAACTCTCATAAAAATATAATTTTGTTAGAAGAAATAGTTACAGATTATAACTCCATCTCTGTTATTTTGGAGTATTGTAAAGGAGGAGACCTATTAAAACTTCTCAGTTAGAGAAATATTTAAATTGATATACCTCTTCTCATGTTTAATCTTCTTTCTGGTAAAATTTAATAATTATTTGAATTCAGCCTTAAAGCATCTCCATGATTTAGAAATAGTTCATCGAGATATTAAGTTATAGAACATCTTATTCAAAGATTCTTAACATATGGACACTTTGAAAGTATCTGATTTCGGTTTTGCTTGTAAAATATCTGATATTTAATACATAAATCCGAGGTATTTACGATTTTAATCATTTTAGATGTGGAACTCCTGGATACACAGCCCCAGAAGTTTTTAGTTAATCATGTAGTTATGATGAAAAAGTAGATATTTACAGTGCCGGAATTGTGTTCTACAATATGTAAATTATCACCTAAGCTTTAGTTTAACATTCAAAAATCCATTTGGAAACTTCGAGAATGTTTCTGAGCTAATTAAACTTAATATTAATGGAGAATATAATGAGACCTATCTAGAAAAAACTAAGGCCCATAATCCTCTCGCATATGATTTACTAACCTAAATGCTTTCAAAACATGCTAACAACAGACCCAGTGCTCGTGAATGTCTTGATCATCCATATTTTAAAAGTCAATAAAAAGTCGACTTTACTAAAGAGATGATTCAAAGAAAAAGAAAGCTTAACAAGTAGAAAAGAATCACTCTAAAAATGAAATAGGAAACAGTTGCTACTTAATGAAGAAATTTAATATCGTATTATTATTTTATATAAATTCAAAAAAAATTGCAATAGAGAGATATTAGCGCCTATCATTTTGGATGATTTCCAATGAGAATGTGTATGTGAGGGTACAAAAAATTTAGACTTTTAGGATTTCTAAAATTAAAATTTTGATTCTATGTGTTTACTGGTCATTATTTGATTTTGACTACATATATTGGATTATGAATAGCCAAGTCATAAAAATACTTGCTTATTTTTTATTCAAATATAAAAATTATTACACCTGATTTCATGAAGTAGGTACTACATTTGTAGTTATTTTTGAACCATTTTATATTTTTAAATTAAACTAAAAAATAAAATACACTTTACTTCATTATATATATTGAATAGAATTCGAATGGGTGAATTATGAATTAGGTAGTTGTTTAAAAAGTAAGTTTGCCTAAAATATTTATTTTGGCATTTATTCCTTTGTAATTGAAGCTTTATTACTTTATTAATGAAAAATATGATTGATGCTTTTCAAGCATCTAAGGTAGCATCTTAACTATTAAGGTCATTTATGAAATAGAAATTACTGATCTTGATTCAATAATAGTTAAAATAACTAAAATTACTATTGATAATTCAGTTTATGAATATTGATTTTACTTCACTCATCTTGTAATTCATATTGAGAATTTATATGAGTATATGTTAGTTTAATTAAACTTTAACAAATATATTATTTTTCATTCATTTTTCTAATGAGGATCTGCAGGGTCTACAAGGAATAATTTCAAACGAAATGCATCATTACCAGACATGTAATAGTTTTACATTCTTTTCATCTTAGCAAAACCCAAGGATTCATACAATCTCAATGCAGCGTGATTTGTCTATTCCGTTTCTAATACAATTTCATCACCACCTTATTTATATTTATTATAAATATTCAAACCTTTTTCTTTTATTCTGTCAATAAATTTTTATGCTAAAATTCTCCCTATTTTTAGACGCCTATATTTCTTCTCTACCACAATCATAGCTATGTAACCCCGATTTCTGCCTGATTTATTATGCTTATCGAGTTTTCCTATTACAACCTAGAAATTCGATAAAAGTAATCACCCCAATTATTTCATTGTTATAATAGGCAAAAATGGACAAATCAGGCCATCCATAAAGGAAATATCTGTAAGTGTAAATGGAATATGGCTCTGATAATTCAGCATCAATCATAGGAATTATTTTAGGTATTTAACTGTAATCTGTGAAATTTGTATATTGAATATCCTCCAATTTGATTGATTAATCTTAATCCATAATTTAAATTAATGAAATATTTCACTATTGAGTTGGAATTGTAATTTACAAGATTATAAAATAAAATATGAAAAGAAACTATGAACAATCGTTAGAATGAATTGGAGGATCAAAAAATTATATACAACCCTACTACTATTAATGAAAATTCTTTAAAAGGAATAATTCATACAGGTTGTGAGAGGAATTATTGATTTCATAATGGTAATTATATTAGGATATTTAATATACTTTAAATATCTCTCATAAATTTTATGGTCAATCGGCTGACATCGATATCATATGTATTGTTATTTCATAGAGAATTGTAAATTCGATAATGCATTATTTAATCAAAGCTCTAAAAATGTATTTGAATGACATGATATTTTTAATATTCAAATCTTTATCTATCTTATTTGTTAAGCAGGGTAGAATTTCTTTTTGGAATATAATTATTTTTAATTTCCTTATGTGCTTAAATAGTAAGTATTGCATTTGTATTTAATTATATCATAAAGTAGTTGTACTGAAATATTTTGTAATAATATTGAACTTATATCATGGAGCTTTGTCCACATTCCAGAAAAATTATTTAAACCAGTCTCTTGGAATATTACAAGGGTTAGCTTGCATTGATGTCCTAGGAACAGTAAAGTTAACTTCAGATATTTACGTTAAACAGATATTGGGTGCTTATTATTGGTCATTATCATTTGCAATAGATATATCATGCAAATCCAAGTATGGAGTTCTTTTTAAATTATGTTTGCCATCCTTCTAATTGTTGAATAAAATCTTTAATATTAAACATACATTCTCAATCGTTATCAGAATATTGTTAGTATTAATTATTGTAATATAATATCAATTTGCCCTAAAGTAATGGAATCAAATTGTACTAAATAAATTTCTATTTTTAGTGAAACTAAATAATTTTAATTTCATTTTTTGTAAACTTAAATCTTCATTATTTACCACAATATTCTTTTCATATATCATAAAACATATTTCTTTTAATTAAAAAATTATTGGTTATTAAAATCAAAATATTTAGAAAAGCTCGCTGTTAAGAATCAATTATGAAATAAAATTTATAACTAGATTAGTAATCCGAGTTATCATAAATGAAAGCTTATGAATTTATTTTACGAGTATTAAGGGAAGAACATGAAGAGGAACATGATGATGAGTCTTCTAATAAAGCTATAGTTATTTTGATATTTTTAAGCACAGGATTGTTGATTTTTGGATTTTTAGTCTGCTTATGTAAATGCTTATATGACAGGATATAAAAAAAAAGAGAAGCTTAAGTGCGTTAATTAAATGAATCTTAATATTAATAGTAAATTGTTTAAATAGAAACACTATGCCTATATAACAGAGATTTGGAGGACTGTCCAATTTGTTTAATGCCCATACCAAGTATTTTACTAGTAACTACTGCATGCAATCATAAGTTCCATTAAGCATGCTTAGCCTTATGGTTGTAAATCTATAATATATGCCCTACTTGTAGAACAAGAGTTTCTCAATGAACTAAAATGTCTGAAGAAAAGATCACAAATGTTGTTAATGAAATATAGCATGCAAGGAAAAAACTAATACCATATTTTATTATCATCATATTTCTTATATTTGATTTATTATTTAATGAGATCTTTGTTTAACTTATAATGTAATGCATATTTCTTACATCTAAATAATTAACCTAAGTATTAAAACTGACAAAATTCACTTTGAATTAAAAAATAATAATAAATTACTTATTAGATATGAATAATAACTTTACTAATTAATTTATATATGAACAACTCTCTAAAAAGTAAAACTGTTCGATCAGGTTCTGCTAGAGTTAAATCAGCTATTGAGAGAGCAGGACTAATTCAACAAAGAGAGCAATTGAGAGAAATGTTGATTAGCAAATTTTCAAAAGATTTCGCATAAGGCAACAAGAATAAGGAAGTGTTAATTTAGTAGATAGTTAATGAATACTTCGCGAATGAGCAAGTATCAAGAATAAAAATGTTAGGTTACCGAAAATTCTTTAAAATAATTGAAGACAAGAGTCTAAGAGGCAATTCAAAAATAAAAATATCAAAGTTAAACTTAATAAAACCCATCCTTAAATACTTAAATTGACAATAGAAGTGAATAGAAATCGCAAAATGCTCGACCTTAAACTGTGAAGAGTTCAGTTAGATCTGAGAGGGATGCAGATCAATATTCTGTTACGTCTTCATAATTTGAAAAAGCACCAAAATCTGTTTACGTTGTCGATGATGAAGATGAATGGGCTGCTTTGGTTAAATTTGATACGGAACTTCACACAAAGGAACAATAACTAGAAATGCAAAGGTAGGGAGAGTTTAAAAAAAAAATGAAAGCAGAGCTTGATAGATAATTAGAGGAGAAAAGAAGGAGATTAGAGGGAGAGAAGAAACAGGAAGAAGCTTATGTAAAGATCAGAGATTACCAAATGAATGTGTATGATCAACGAGAAGATTAGAAGAAGAAGGAGAAAGAAAGAAAGTAGTAGTTGGAAAAAGAGCAAAGAGATCGATAAGTTAGGGAAGAGGAAAAGAGAAGATTTTTAGAGAAAAAGAGATAATCAGAATAGGATGCAGTATTGGTTCAAAGAATTTAGGAAGAATTAAAATAAGAGTAAAGGGAAGTGCTTCAGAGGAAGGAGCTAGAGAAGAGAAAGTTTATGGAAATGATGGAAGAGAATGAAAAAAATAGATAGAAACAAATTCATGATGAAATAACAGAGAAACAATAGGAAATTGATATGTAAAGGAAATATATAGATTTACAATAAAAATTAGAGTAAGAGAGAGAATTAGAAAAGAAGGAGAGAGAGGATAAAATAAAAAAGATTATGAGTGATTTTTCATAAACAGTAGTTAAGAATCAAAAAGATCAAATCAAGTAATATCGTATTTAGAAGTAGAGCTGAGGATGATAAAATGATGAAAGCCATACTAATGCAAAATCAAATAGAATAAAATGATGAAGATCAAAAAAGAAGATAAATTAAATAACAACAATAGGAGATGAGATAATATTTAAACAAGTAGATGGATGATAAAAGGTAAATATAAAACCATTATTTAAGATAGAAAGTAAAAGAAGAGGAAGAATTAAATAAAAAGTAGGCTTAGGTTTGGTAATAAGATCTATAAATGTATTAAACACATGAGAAATAAAAATTTAATTACATAAAGGATGTTAATTTGAAGCATCAAGATATTTTAAAGTAATAAATAGACGAAAGAAAATCGTAGTAGAGACCCAGAAATAAAATGAATAATGAGGAATTAATGCATAATAAACCTTTACTGAAAGAATTGGCAGACAAGTAAGATGCAATTAAAGTAAGAAAGATGAATGTATGATGAGATTAATTTTTTCATATAGCTTTATATATATTTTTATGTTAAATATATATATTTAAATGTGATAGCAAATCCATAAATTAAATTATCAAAATATGACTCATAGTTACGGTTTAAAAAAGGGTACTAGAAGTAAGTTTGCCAAACCATTCAGAGGACATGGAAACATTTCAATAAGAAAAACCCTTTAAACATTCAAAAGAGGTAAGTCTTTGTTAATAATCTTAAGGTGATTTTGTTGATATTTTGGTTGATGGTGCTTAACACAAAGGTGTTCCATTTTAATATTATCACGGCAGAACTGCAAGAGTATTCAATGTCAATCCAAGAGGAATTGGTGTCTCTTTACAAAGAAGAGTGAGAGGAAGATATGTCGAAAAGCGTTTCCATGTTAGAGCTGATCACTTGAGACCCTCAAAATGCAGATAAGAATTTGTCAAGAGAGTCTAAGAAAATGATAAGAAAAAGACTGAAGCAAAGAAGAATAAGCAAGTCATTTCAACAAAGCGATAACCAGTTTAACCAAGAGGAGCAGCAGTTGTTATTCCAAAAGAATAAACTTTCTAACACCCAAAGGCATTTGTAGAAATTATTTGAACAAATAAATACATCAGTATATTATAAAAAATAAGTTAATATAAATAAAGAGTTTTATAATGAATCAATTCATATATTTCTACTTGGTTTTATGTACCTAAATGTTTGTATTTATTTGCTTTATTTGCATTTATAGAACTTGCATTCTAATAAAAGATAAATTGTATTTATATTGACATATTTGATTTTATTTTTAAGCATTTTAGTTATATTAATAGTATTTAGATAATGATTATATGATAAAAATAATAAATAATTCCTTAAATTATATGAAATGTATCTAAATAATAATACATCATAATCATTTTTCTTATTATTATTGAGGTCCATCAAAGTCTTCCTCATCTTCCTTTCTTCTGTAATAATAGGTTTCAAGATTTCTTTTGTTAATCTAATCAGAATAAAATAAATAGTTACTTTCTTTAATTTTTCAGGAGGAAAGATTCTTAACAATCTCCAAGCTAAATCCAAGGATTTGAAAATTGATCTAACCTCATAGGCTCCTTAACTGATGAAGTTATTTTCAAATTTCTTCAAAAATTCTAAATATAAAAGATCTTCAGCAGACAAGGCTTCTTCTCCTACGACTGCTTTCATAGCTGCTGTATCCTTACCAATGGCATAATTGGCATACAACTATAGTTGATGTTAATAATGATAGATACTTGATTTGAGACTTCAGGATGATCTTCTCTGGTCATACCCTTACCAATAGCAGATTTCATCAATCTTGATAAGGATGGTAAGACGTTGATAGGTGGATAAACTTATTTGTTATTCAATTATCTATCAATAAATATTTATCCTTCAGTAATATATCCTGTAAGATCTGGAATAGGATGTGTAATATCATCATTAGGCATTGTCAAAATGGGTATTTGAGTGATTGATCCATTCTTACCCTAGACTCTACCTGCTCTTTCATAAATGGTTGAAAGATCTGTATATAAATAACCAGGGAAAGAACGTCTTCCTGGCACTTCTTCTCTGGCTGCAGACACTTCTCTTAAGGAATCTGCATAGGCTGACATATCTGTTAAGATAACCAAGACATGCAACTCTTTTTCGTAAGCCAAATATTCTGCAGTTGTTAATGCCAATCTTGGAGTAATAATTCTTTCGATTGTTGGATCATTAGCCAAGTTCATGAACAAGACCACTCTTTCCATAGAACCATTTTATTCAAAATCTGTTTAGAAAAATCTAGCAGTTTCCATATTGACACCCATAGCACCAAATACAACTGCAAAATTTTCATCTGAATGGTCGAGAACATCTTTACCCTTGACCAATGAGGCTTAACGCACAATTTAACTAAAATTATAGATGTAGAATCATACGCTCCTATTTCGTTATGAGGTAAACCATTGGCAGAGAACAATGGAATCTTCTATCCTCTGGCAATTGAGTTCATGCAATCAATAGCTGAAATACCAGTTTGAATCATTTCTTGAGGATAAACTCTGGAAAATGGATTAATAGGCTATCCTTGAATATCCAAGAACTCCTCAGCCAAAACAGGGGGTCCTTTATCAATGGGAACTCCTGATCCATTGAATGCTCTTCCAAGCATTTCCTCAGAAATTGGCATTTAAAGTGTTGAACCTGTGAATTCACAATGCGTGTACAAATTATCAATACCTGAAGTACCTTCAAAGATCTGGACAACTGCCTTCTTACCAGCGATTTCCAAAACTTATCTAAAAGGATGATAATAGATCAATACCCCTTTCTGACAGATCCATCTCCCAAACAAACATTAACAATTTCTGCATATCTAGGGAATTTGACATTGTCCAAAATAACCAATGGACCGTCGACCTTCACCACTGTTCTGTAATCCACTCTTGGTGTCACATTGTAATTTCTGGTAGCAGCTGCTGCATTCAATCTAGCAGCTGCAACTTTGGCAATATCATGTGCCTTAGGATGATGACTCATTAATAAAATAAAGATATTTATAGTTTTTAAGAATTTATAAACCCCATTTTATATCGTCGTCGATATACACTTTAATATAATATTAACAACAAAAAAGAGAGTTCAATGTCTCCAAATCTTAACCCTTCTATCCTTGCCTCCACTTCCAGCCTTTTCTCCTCCAATTGGAGCCCAATCAACAGCATAGACTTCATCTGCATGTCCAGGTAAATCAAAGGCTAACTTCTTCTTTTATAAAGACCACAATTTCAAAGTAGAATCCTTGGAAGCAGACAACATATATCTGGAATCACTAGACCATGAAACTTAATAAACTGAGCCAACATGACCTCTCAAAGTAGCAATCCAATTCCCATTGTAACCATCCCAAATCCTCAAACTCTTATCAAAACTAGCTGAAACAATATATCTCCCATCTGGTGAGAATTATACATGATTCACTTGTTATTGATGCCCAGTCATTCTAACTTTTGGCTTTGAAGATGTATATTCCCACAACATCAAAGTTTAATCATCACTAGCACTCACAAGTCTCTCATTTTTTCCATTCAGCATCTTATCATAAAGGACCTTAGCCTATTTTCTGTTAATCTCAGTATTCCCTTCGCTAAAACAAGCGCATCTAATTGTGTAATCAGTATGTAAGGCAATGGAATTGACCCAATGACCATGGCCTTTTAATTCTTATACTCTTTTTCCTGATTTATTCCACACTCCAATTGTAGTATCTTCTGATGCTGTATAGATGTATCCTTAACCACCCCAAAGCATTCTAGATTTAATAGAAAATGTACTTAGTAATCGCTTTTTGATGAGCATTGATGGATATTAAACAAGACAATGAGATTCTACTCCAAATTCTAACACTGCCGTCTTTTGAAGATGAAGCAACCAAGGTGCATTCTTCATCTAAATGCATAGGTTACCAGGCTATACTAGTTACCCATTTGGTGTGTCCTATTAATGGTTACCCTTTTAATTGATTAGTTTCAACATCCCAAATGCAAACTTAACCATCATGACTACCAGAGGCTATGTATTTGCAATCAGGACTCCATGCTAAGCATAATACCCAATTTTTATGGCCTTTGAGTGTAGCTATTGGTGTTTCTGTCAACATATCCCATAATCTTATTGTGGTGTCTCCACTTCCTGTTGCTAAGACATCTCCTTGGGTTCTGAATTGAACGCATAACACAGGCTATTCATGACCTTCTAAAGCAGCTGTTTATCGTGTGATAGGCTGAATTCGAAAGAGAGATTAGGGATGATATGTTAGAGAAAAGGTGTTTTCCAATTTGTATTCAGGATCTGAAGCAATTAATTGGTTTAATGTGTCGACTAATTCTATATTGTTGTGGAAGAATGAATAAACTTAATCTTCCTCTGTTTTCACCAATTATTATAAAATTGATTGCAATTCTTCTTTTGTTGTGTTCACTGATAGTTCTAAGGATTTTTAGGCTTCTTCCCCATAAGGATTAATCAGAGTCACGAATACTCTTGTATCTGGGGGAAGGAGAGTAATTTAATTAGGTTTTATTTTTTTCTTGGTTTGATCCATTTATTGATCACTATTAAAATTAATGAATTAAGGTAATTAAGACAAGAGAAAATAGAGAGATTATGAAGATGAGGATTCAGAAGAGGAGGAAGTTGAACAACCAATAAATGTGCATAATAAGGGAGATATGGAAGAGGAAGTTAATCTTGACTTTGTATTCCTCGATCCAAATCAAAAATAATTTCACTCCATTAAAACATTTATCAATGGCTATTTAGAGGGAATAAGCTTTAAATCTTCTGAGTTGGCCAACATCATATGCGATCAAGTTGAATTGGGAACCATGGTTGGACAAGAGGATGAAGACAATGTTTTTGGTTTTACTACAATATTAAATATTGGTGAAATTAAGTAACTTAGAATTTAATCATCAATAGGAGCAATGCCATCGGTGAAATCTTGCATTACGTAGATACTAAATCACAATAATACAATAAACAACATCAGCAATTGTAACACATCTTTTAAACACCTAAGAAAATAGGTTTATTTATTAATGAGAGGATTCTTAATTTGGCTCCTCAACTTGTTCCCATTTTGCATAATCAACTTGTAATTTATGAATTCGATTCTAGAAAGAAGATATCAATTGGTTACAAAAAGAAGACCCATCTAATTCACTCACTAATCTAGATTACCTACTCGTCATTACCAAGTGTTTTAAAGATAATGACTAATAAAAGTAAACCTAAAAAGTAAAAACACTTCTAAACATTAGAAATCTACTTCAGATCTCAACGACTTGATATTCTAAAAGTTTGAGGACTTTGTATTTTTGCAAAAGTCTGTTGTTTCATTTAGATTCCTAAGTGAAGGATCCAAATAGACTCAACAAGTCTCTGACTATATGAAGACTGAACAAGAGGGCTAAATTTGTTATCGATTGATCTATCTGATACAATTAAAAGATTATCTAGCGTAAATAGCGAATATTGAATAATATGTATAATAATGAATTATAATGTAATCTAACTTAAAAACTCACCTTATTCACTATTCAAATATAACTTCATTGTTATAATTTTTTCGTCAAATATGCTTTCTATACATAAAGCATAAAAACAATAAAATGAATTTATAAAAAGTATTAATTTAATTTAATATTCTTATTTAAATTTAGAAGACACTCAAAAATATAATATATGTGAAATTATTCTCCTATCCAACCAATGATATCTAACTCATTATTCATCAATATTCTACTCTTATCACCCTATAGTTACTTCATATATGAATAAATTCAGTTTTAATTTGAGCAGCACTTTCTTAGAGATTTAAACAATTTTATCAATATTAGCTTAGATCAAATTTTTTTAGTTACCCAATTTTCACTATATATAGGAATTAATAATTCCAATTCATCACCAATAAGTAATGATTGCTATTAATTAATAACATACTTTCTCAAAGTCATAATAAATAGATTAACAGTATTTTAAATTAACAGTAGAATTATGAACTTTATTATATGTATTCTAATTATTGTAATTATTTTAATAGATGATTAGATTAAGAATTCAATACTTAAAACACTATTTCAATAAACTCATTAACATTATTATTAAAACATGTCTACATGTTTTGTAGAATGGATATTAAAATTAGAAAAAAAAATTACCCTCATACCTCTATTGTCAACATAAGAAAAATCATCATAAGGATAAATTATTATTATTATTTCTTTTAAGTTTAATAAATGGAATCAAAACCTATCAGAGCTAGCTCATTATCTATTGAGTATGATTAAATTAATTAGTAAGTATCCTCATATCTCAAAGCATAAAGCAAATCATAGTTATTATAAATACCTATTATAAACTACTATTAACACTCTAAAGTTTAAATTAATGCACAGTGGTATATTCAATTCAATTAATTTAATGCAGAGGAATACTAATAATGGTTGATATGAATTATAGACGACTGAATAGATATATCTATTTACTTTTGTTAGATTAATCATACTATTTTAGCAGGATTTTGAATCAATTTAAGAGAAGTTACAAATAAGATTTTATTCTCCTTTGCTTTACACTTTTTATGGGTACAGAGTTCTTATATTTAAAACTGTAAAATATAAGAGCAGTTTAAAATTCTTTTGAAAGAGACACTTTTCTTGTTATTCTGATAAAAGCTGAAACTTTAGAAATATTTAAAAATAGAAAATGTATCATAACTGCTTTTTAAATTAAATTAAATTCAATTAAAATTCTTACATACTGCAATGTCCAGATAATATGATGATAAACACATATTAGGATTTTATACCGAGAATGATGAATCGTCTCATTCAAATTCAAAAGAAAGTTAGAATAGTAATGAGAAAGGAAACATCATTCGTCTATCTGTATCAAAAATCTTTGGCAATAAAAGTATCAATAATGAAAAGAACTAAACCAAAAATTTAAATAAGATAAAGAGGATGAAGATGTTTAATAAAACTTATAGAAGAAAAAACTCTCAATAAAATGATTTTGAATAGGTAGATTAAAAACAAGATTAACATTAAAAGTTTTAATCCTTTAGTGACGACAAGGATTATTGTTAGAAACTATAGGGAAAGTGTCATTCAAGAACCAATTTACCTAAATATGTCTATCCAGGCGAAACAAAAAACATGTATTATAACATATGTTAAAATTTAAAACACTTTATCTGTAAATATTTCTAATCATAAAGTAGAATTTAATTTTGAAGAATCATATTAGTCATATGATGAAATAAAAAAATTTGTGGAATCACCTTAACGACTAGGATATTTCGAATTCAAAAGGATGCTCAAAGAAAGCTCGAAGTTATAACAAATAACTAGAATGTTTTTTGCCTAATTAGGTTGGGCTCGATTTTTCATACTGAATAATAGAGTCGACTTGGAATAGTACTTCAGGTATAAACCAAATTTTCTGATCGATAAGTGATGAAAACAATATTGTATCCATGTTTTTTATAAGGCCTAATTTTATTATTTCACATCTATTAAAAATTTATTTAATTAATATATTTCATTTTAATAACAATGGAATAGATAAAACTTCAAATAAAGGCCACAGACATGGATGAAGATTTCATTAAGAAAGTTACTGATATTACATAATCAGCTATGCAACAATTTAGGTCTGAGAAACAAATTGCTCATCATATTAAATATGAGTTTGATAAATTTGATCAATTTGGTTGGAATTGCATTGTAGGAAGAAACTTCGGAAGTCACGTAATTCATTAAACAAAAAAATACATTTTTTATCAACACAAAGAATTGTATTTCTTATTATGGAAAGCTTGAAATAATCCGATTATTGATTATTAAGAATAAGTTTATAAATTAACTGTTTCATCTATTTTTTCAAACTTCTTTGTTACAATCTAATACTAAGTCTATCCTTAAAACTGAATAATAGAATGGTTTTATATCGAATAAAGAGAGTTGAAGATCCATCATCATTAAAATATATTTATCAAATATAAATAAGAATAAAATACTTAATTTAAAACTTTTACTTAGTTTAAAACTCACAATATATGGAAATGAAATTCAGAAATATAATGATATTTTTTAATATAAATTTTGATTTAAAAGCTATTTTACATTTCTAACTTATTAAATAAAAATAAAATATATTATTATATGAAATAAGCAAACAATTCCTACTAATTGTAATAATTTGATCCAATAGAGGTGATTGACAATTTAGAAACATTAAAAAAAGTGATAAAATAAAAGGATATTTAAATTAAAAATATGGAAACAGAATTTTAGGAAAGATTAAATACATTTTAATTAGCTGTTGCAAGAGATTAAGATGGATTGAAACAGGACATAATATCATTTTTATTAAAAGACAATGAGCAACAAAAAAAGATTGAATAGTTGCATATAAATTATGAATTGTACGCTTTAATAATTATCATCATTAGATTGCAAAATTAATTGGAAGAGACATTCATAGAAAGTAATAATAAAATAAAGACCTTACTTGATATAAATGACAAGAAGGATTATGAAATAGGATAGCTGAAATAGTAAATTAGAGACACTGAAGAAAGAGTGAATCAACTGAGGAAAAATTCAATTTCAAAAGATAGAAATATGGTTGAAACTGAAACAACGATTAATAAAAAAGTTCTTGATCTTTAAAGAAGAGAAGCTGATTTAACATTCAAACTGAAACAGGCCTTGGACAAAGTAAATATGAATTCAAATTATTATTAGAATTAGTAATTATAAAACTAATTTGAAAATTATTAAAATGAAAAGGAAGTTAAATTAATCAAATAAGTGGAACATCTAAAGAAGTAAAATACTTCTTAATTAAATAATATCTCATCAAATTATGAGGATTAAGTTAAAACATCAAAGGAGGTTATTGAATAATTGTAAGAACACATTCTCAATTAAAAAGAAAGATTCTCCTTTATTTAAGACGAAAATTAAAAGTTAAAATATGAAGTTGAAATTGCAAATGCTAAAATAAATTGTAAACTCTTCCTTAATTACTTTAGAATTACTAACTATTATAGATAAACTTTAGTAAACAGAAGCCTTGCATGATCATACAAGAAAGGAATTACAATAAATTGAAGATGGTAAAAAATCATTAGAAAGAAATTATAAATTGTATTAAACGCATTTATTCTTAGAGAAATCTAAGCCTTATAAATCTAATTGGAGGAAGCCACAAAATATATTGATTTAACTACCAATCTTCAATAGAAGCTTAATAAAAAAGACTCAAAAATATCATGTCTATAAAATGAAAACCAATAATTACAATAATTAGTTTCAGATTTGAGGCATTAAGTTTCATCAGTTGAATAGCATTTTTAATTAAATGTTGATGAATAGAGAAAAGCTAATGTGCTATTATCAAATAAAGAGTACGAGCTTTAAACAATAATTGAGAGTTAAGCTCAGAATTTTGTTGAATAGGAACTGAAATTGAAATAAAGCTATGAAGAATTATGGTTAGATTACTAAAATTTATAATATGCATATGAATTGTTAAAATAAAAGAGTGGTGAAGATTCATTTAGATTAAAACTATACAAAACCAATGAAAAAAAAGGAAGTAGGGCCCTACATGGTAGTCAAACTAGAATGACAATTGCGGAAAGAGATCAATAAAGTAACTAAGAAACTATAAAAATCAATGATGAAGCCTTTTTAAAGACACTGGAAAACTACTAAAATTAGGACTAAGCGAAGTAAACTAATAAAAAATTAGATCGAAATGTATATGTAAAAAGAGGTTGAGTTAAATTCTTTTAATTTATTTAAATTATAAACAAACTTATTAATTTCTATGAAAGATGATAAAATAAACTGATTATTATATATCATTTTGATTCTTAAAGGGCAGCCTTCTATTTTTATACTTTGGCATGTGTCTCTTCCATTTTCTCATAAGCTTCTTCTAAGATTGATAATAATGCTTCATGTCCATCCATCCTTACTTATCTTTCTTCTTCTAATTCGCTTTTGACTCTGATAACAACTTCTTTGAGCATGTTGAATATACCAACTTCTGCATCTTCTCTTTTGAAAAAATATATATTTGTGTTACCTTTGCGATTTACCTTGATTAGCTTAATCAAACAATTTGGAAATTTCTTAACTTGCTTTTTTCACAATAGATTGATCTTCTTGAACTCTTTCTTAATTTTCTTAAACATTATATTACCACAATGTAGGTAAATCATTTTGTAAAGTTGTATTTATGATATTTACTTATTAGTTTCTCACTTTAATTTCCTACCCTATCTATTAAAGTAATTCTTAAACCTGTCAGTAAATTAAATGAAATCTTACTTATTAATCGTAGCCAGACAATACTTATTCGCTTTGTTCTCTATTAGCTTTAGTATCGTCATCCAGCTTTTTCTATAGTTTGCTCTCTAAATTCTTGATTTCTTTTAACTTTTGTTCATGTGAGGAACTATATTTTTCATTTTGTTTTTCAAATTATTTTGTTAGATCTTGGAATTAACCTGTCAGTTATCCCTATTGTTAACAGAATTAAGTACAAGTTATTCACTGTAATTATTGATAATATCCTTCAATTCACTTTTAGCTTAATTGATTCTGTCATAAATTTCATCAATTTTTGCATCCTTTGTGTTATCAACTTCGAATTAAAGAGCCCCCAATTTTTCCTATAATTTTGTGTACCTCTCATTGATTTAGGCATTAGGATCCATTTAATAATAAATAAATATAAATTTTATTTCAGTTCTAATTTTTTTTTTCAATTAAAACCATCATAATTTCTTTAATTTCATCCTCCTTATTGCTCTCCACTTCCCCTTCCGAACTATGTATATAAACTTGTCTTTACTTCTAAAAATCTAATGATTTGCCAACTGTATCATAAGGTAATGTGATGGTAGATAACATAGAAATGACAGAACTTACAGCAAAGGCCAAAAAGGGTAAATGTGCTTCTTAATCGAATAATGGTATTAAAATATAAGGGGAAATGGCAGCTCCGATTCTTCCAATAGCAGCACTACTACCAAATCCTAAAGTTCTGTTCGAAGTGTGGAATATTTCGGTAGAGTAAGGATAAAGCATAGCCCAACATTCTTTCATAAAAAAACGAGCAAAAAAATATGGCCAAGAAGCATAATAAGACCAAACATGCATTATTGTTGCACAAAAAAATGAGATAGTCATTGTGTTCTTTCTCCCTAGAAAAGGAATTTCAACTATTAACAATGATAGGATGATTGAAGGTATTTCACCTAAAACAGTTATCAAATAGTCAACAAATGTTTTCTTATTCTATCCTAAGATGAACGGAAGAATAAGTAACTATCCAAAATACATCTAAGATATAGTTTATAGCACAAATTACAAAATTAATACAAAACCATACTATCCATAATCTTATGGTTGTGCTTTTATTATTCTTGCTAAACAATTCTCTAAGTGTTCCTCTTTTTTCAGAACGAAACACTTTAGTTACCCATTTTTCTATTGCTATTCTCTCTTTAGCTGAAATATATCCATATCTTAACATAATAACATATAATTATACTTTGATCCTTTAAATGGATCTGAAGATACCTCTGGTTACACAGTTTTAAATAGTTTGCCTATAATCCCTGTATTATTTTCATTTTTATGGATGATTTCTTCGATAATATTTAAACCTTCCACTACCTAACCACTACCCATTAAGTATCTAGGACTCTCCATTAAATAGATCCATGCCAAAATTCCTACAATCAAGGAAGTTGTTGAACTTAGACTCATCATTAATCTCCAATGTCCTTAATTGAAATTTTCAAGACAGAAAAATGCCAATAAAAATGCATAAATTTTGCCAACGGATACAAAGAAATTGATAATGATTAAAAATCGTCCCCTTACATCAGGTGCAGTAATTTCTGATATCATTGTCGTTGTCAAAGGAATTGAAAATCCTTGTCAATTAATTGTACAAAATACCATAAACAAAACCATATCCGAACCTTGCAAAAATCATATGATAAAAATTTGTACAAAGCAAAAAGGTGTTTGCCATAAAAAATTATATGATGCACGATAAGTAAATACATTTCAATCTACCTTTTCGATCTGCTACAAATCCAGTCAATATTGAACCTAATACCATTCCTTGTCTATTTTGAAATAGAAGACTCTACCCAAATAAAAAATGCTGGTTAAGACTTAGATTTACAAACTTGTTAGTTGCCACTCAGATTTTAGAATAGGCATTAAAAAACTCATTAAAATTAACTCGCATCCATCATTCAAATCAATAAATACTAAAATTGACAATGCTAAAACTTAATATCTCCCTGTCCCACACTTACTTAATACTATTATAGATTTACTCTTTTTTCTATCAATTAATCCAAAGATAATTTTGCATTCTCTTTATAAGGATTCATTATTTAATGATATAAAATATTATAGTATTAATAATCAATTTTGGTCTCTTGATACCTATTATTATTTTAGGGAATTGAAATTAAGGTTGAAATTAGAATTGATACCATCTTCTTATATACTAAATGATTGTAAAAAGAAGAGAAGGATCAAATATAAAATAATCTAAAACCTAAACAAACATTTATAGACTTCATTAAGAGTGTTATTATTTGTATTAATTTAAAGTAGATTCGAGAAAGTAGCTTAGTTATCTGACTGCAGATTCAACTTGCTCATTATCAGATTAACAATCATTATCCATAGACTATAATAATTATTTAGAGTATGTACTTGTGAAATAATCTAATTAAAAGCCGGTGGTATGTTGAGTACTTTGTCATCGTAACATTAGAACTCTCTTACAGAGCCTTTTGAATCATATAACTGCAAGTGAGGATATTTTTTATAGTTAGTCAATTTGAAATATTTAGTTATTGTTCTTTAAGGTAAGGGCTTTGTTTTTTCAAAGGTGAGGGCTGTTGAGTACTTTTTGATGGTTTTTTTGACTGTGATTTTGTTATTAACTTAAATGTTTTCTTTGTTTTTGATATTGGCTGTTAATGTTTCCTGTAGAAAATTATATTATTATAATTATACCCATCGTTATTTTGAATTATTGAATTTTCTATTTGTATCTTATAATTTAGACATGTTGAATGTGGTTCTAAACTATAATAATAAAAATAATGTGGCATTCAAATTTAAAATTTCGTTAAAAATGCCTAGTTTAAATTCCAAAAAAATGGCGGAATATAAATTTCTTGTAAACACATAAATTAATTTGAAATCAAATTTATTTTGGGATTGAAATGTATTTTTTCATACAGGTGGTAGATTGATATTTTGAATATCTTTTTCGGATATTTCTCCAGCCTGCAATTATTTCTATTATAAACAATAGTTAATTTTACAATGATTTTCTGACGTTCACTCTTATTAC
The DNA here is from genome assembly GCF_000165425.1 of Paramecium tetraurelia. NCBI lineage: Eukaryota > Ciliophora > Oligohymenophorea > Peniculida > Parameciidae > Paramecium > Paramecium tetraurelia. The sequence goes on along the minus strand of NW_001799311.1, from coordinate 135,140 downwards.
CTCCATTATGTTTGAATTTAATGTGTAGATTCAATGAAACATCTGATCCGTAAACCTTCTCGCAATTTTTATAAGGACACTACAAAATAGATATATTCAATACACACTTTAAAATTCTTATCAATTTCAGCTGCAGTTCTCCTCTTCTTCTTTTTCTTGTTCGTTGCTTCGATTTCTTAAAATTTTTACTCAATCAATTAGACTCTCTATTTTAACTCCTGTATTTGAGATTAGAATTCCGATAATTAGGTGCAATTCTTTTAATACAACATCATCATTTCCTAAATGGATTATTGGCTCTCAAATTGCATGTTATCTATTTTAACCTAATCAATTACCCTCAAATTATTTTGGAACCTGTTCTTCAATATAAGCATTCTTTCTGTCAGCATCTTTTACTTAAACATTTTGAATATTCTTCAGATTATTATTTTCACTTATCAAATTTGATCTATGAGTAAATCACCACATTGTACTTACTTCTGATTTATAATAATAACCTTCTTAGTTACTTTTTGCATCTATTGTAGCGATCTCATAATTAAATTTTATTGCTCTTCAAAATTTATTGCAATATATTTTTAATAATATATAAACATATATATAACACTACTAAGAAGACTAAATTACAATTCGATCCTTTGCACATATGTTTCAATCAAAGTGTCCTTTAAACTGAAAGCCATCATATCCTCTATCATCTAGACTATACATTTTGTTCTAAAACAAATTTCTATTGAATTTTTTATTAAATAATAATTTTTTATTTAGAAAGTAAACATGTCAGCATTTAGAGCTTTCATGATTTATGATTACTAAAGAAGTTTCTTCCTTATGTTTATAAGAAGAGGTTTTTAGGTGTCTCCTAAATGGAATGGCTGTAGAAAGGAATTGGAAAATAAACTTCAAGAAATGGTCAAAGAACCCAAAGATAATTTTGAGTAACCCACAGACTATGGGAAGTTTAAATGTAAGTATGACAAACTGAACAGTAACATATTCTGAATATAAAAGAATGTTATTTCATTCTATTGAGCAGCAATGAAGTTAGAGAGGATTATCAAAATTAAGTTTTGAGTGAAATATATGAACTCTTTTAAAGTATGCCTAATTACTAAAAAGTAAATTATGCATATGCATTCTTAGATTAAAAAAGAGGATTTGGAAAAAAAAGAAACTGAAACCATTGAGAAATTGCTTGAAATGAAAGAATAAGATTATGCTAGAAAACATGGAAAGGTGAAAGCCTTTGAAGAACCTTATGAGGCTAAGCCTGATAATATGCTTTAATAACAAGTACTTTAATTTAATTAAATTCAGAGCTAAATATAATCATAACTAAAAGTTGGATCATAAATTAATAGTTCATCCAATCAAAGGGCTATATCCTAAATTCAGAATGGCTCTGTTGGCTATAAATAAAGTTCTGCATTTAATTCAGATAAGGATTTAAGTGCTGATACACTCATAAAAATATTTCGATGCTTCATGATGTGGGATTACAATAGATAATTCTTTTTCATGTTCATAAGAAAAGGATTTCCAATTGATAAGACTTGGAGTCAAGAGAGAGTTAAATTAGAAGCAGAAATTAAGGCTAAGTAGTTAGATCCAAATGATCCTAAAGCAAAACCAAAAGAACCTCCTGAACAATTCAGCTATAGAGGAAATTTTGGCTAATACAGGGCAAAATACGATAAAAAAGCAAGTATGATTCCTATTCTATTTCAGAATGTTACTTTATTTTACTCACTAGATTCAAAATTAAGGAAGATCCCTAAATCAAACTCTTAGAAGCCTTATACGAAGAAGTATAAAAAGTAGACAAGTACATTTCTGTAACTATTTTAATCTATTCTAGCTAAAATATGACGCTTTAGAGGGAAAGAAAAAAAGAGAGTTAGAAAAAATTATTGATGAACATGAAAAGGAGTTAGCAAATCAAGTAAGCTAAAGGTTTATCGACACTAAACTAATGGAGTCTAAATTAGGTTTTATTCATTCTCCAGAGAGAGTGTCGAATAATAACTTATCTTCAAAAAAGAGTTCCATCTTTATATCTAATCAACTTTAACAACAATAATAATAATAATAATCCCTAATCAACTCTGCATAATCCTTACAATAACCTTAGATAAGCCAATAAAAACAATAAAAATTATAATAGCAATAACAATAAAAATAATAACAAGAAGAAAATTTCTAAAAAAAAGAAATTTAAGATGGTCCTAGTATTGATGAGAAAATAGATGATACTGAAAATATCCCATATTATTAGGAAGAAGGTGAACTTGCAAATAGAGTTTATTTGTATTATACCAAACCATTATAGGTTTCTTAATATATTAAATCTGGGAATTGAATATATATAATATTTCGATTTATCTTATTAATTTAAATTTATCGTTATTTTTTAATATTAAAATAAAATATCTATGGATTCTTTTCATTTGTAGATTTTTCTTTTAATTGGAGTAAATAATATTTTTTGAATCTATCTTTGAGTTATCTTAGTAGATTTCTTGATCTCGTAAATTATTAAACAAATCAAATTGTTTTTTATTAAATGCATTTTTGATAATACATCAGTTTTCATAGTTGATGTATCTAACTGGAATTAATGATTTAAAGTATTTATATAATTTAAAAAGGTAATGGATTCTAAATTCCATAACTTTAAAGTTGTTAGTGGAACCTAGTTAATGATTTGAATAGAAATGTAAGGCTTAACTATAATTCTTAATAAGTTTTTTGAAATAAAGGGCTTTCGTATAACAATGTTTAAAAAATAGTAAATTCTATTAAAAAATATAAAAATTATTTTATTGATTATTATTCCTAAATTTAGGAATGTTTTAAGAAATGATTTACATCAATCTAATATGTTTTATTCTTTTAAATATTAGGTATTACATACTTGTCAATTGGACTGATAACTGTGCTACTTAAATCAAAGCTCAAGAAATAACCAGTACTATAATTGCCATAATTAGAAATTTTTTGTTCATTCTCACTTTCAGATTTTACACTTTAAAGATTGAATTCAAAAGAAATGACACAATACGTTAAACTTTAATAGAGATAAATTAAATAATAAAACTAATTGTAAAGATCTTGTTTAATTAGAAATCAAAATCAATTTTAATATTGTTAAAATATAAATAGCAGCTCTATTTAGCAGATGGGACCTAGTTTGTGTACTTAATTGACAAGTATAAACAAAGTATTAGAGATTATAAAGAAAATGTATAACTATGGACTAATAGCTAGTTTTGGCATTGATATTATAATTTAAATATCTAGCTAATTCTAAACCTCTTAGTTGACTTGATTGTAACTATCTCAATTCTTCTTTGAGATTGCTATTAATTCATAGTTTTCATAATAATTTTTTCCTACCTAATAGTTTCTTAAATTAATTAAATAAAATAATTACTCTATTTAATAGGTGTATTATGGGAAATTCCAACTCAGTCTAGACACAAGCTTAACCCCAATAGGAATGCAAAGCATGCAGTGCTTGTCCAGAGACCAGATAATTGAGGGATGAATGCATTATTTTCAATGGAGAAGAATAATGTAAGAAGGAAATAGAAAACCATAAAGTATGTTTAAAAAAGTATGGGTTTGAATGAATTATATCCATAAGTTAGTTATTAAATAATCGTTTATGTAGATATCCTTAAAATAATTCAATCCCAATTACTTTCCTGGTTTATTCTTTTCCCTAATATTTTATAATAATTAATTATGAACCTTTAAGCAAAGTTAATTATGATATATTTTTTATATTACATCTACTACAACCATTTAGATATACTAGGACAAATTTAGTAATCCTTATATTTTTACAATGAATTGAATTATTTTTTTGAATTTTAACTATGTCATTGAGAGAAAACTATTGAATGTTATAGGCTTTCTAGTATTAAACGATTCTCAAATATTAAGAAGGAAATGAATTCTCTGTTGATATAGACTCATTACATCAAACTATAAAAAAAAATGGAATTTAACAGTAAAAGAATAAATTTGGAAATTTAATATTTAAATCCTGAAAATTAAGAAACAGATGAATGGTTGCTAGAGAAGCGCACAATTCTTAATTGTCTATTGCAAATTAAGGCTGGAGATATAATAATAAATGTAAATAAACTATAAATAATAAATTTTTATTCAAAGTTCATAAAAAATTCAATACATTAACAAAAAGAGGGACTATGTGTCGGAACGGAGAATATTTAATACTTAAAACAGATTTAATGATCGTTTAATCTTCTTATAAATAAAAGTTCATAGAGGGCACTCAATAAAATAAAACACATAAATATCAATAATTCTACATTGAGGGACTTATTGATCTATCAGTATTTAGAACCTATTGAATTGGAGAAAGTTTTCTTGTTAGATTTTCTAATTAGGCAATTAATTTATCGTAAAATTAAGCCTCTGGACAAGGTATTTTACTATTCTTATTAGTTTTTGATTAACTCATTTTTAATTTGATATCTACAATAACATTCTAAAGTTGAAATTATATTTATTAAAATAATTATTATTTATTTTCTTGCTTTTGTAGCATATCATTATACTGTTTTTTGAAATGCTCAATTTGTTTTTTTAATATATCAATTTCTTAGTTCTTAATTATGACCTACCCATTTGCTTATCTAACTTATCTAACACTTTCATCATCTATTTTCATTTATTTATTGAGATCCTCTTAATTGTTTTAAGCATACACCATTTTAGCCAAATACATAATATCTACAGTCTGGTTGTAATGCAATAAAATTGGATTAATAGTTAATAAGCAATAATACTTAAACTACAAAGATGGTGTGTGATTGAAGATTTTTTTTAAGAATTTTGGGAATTAACACCTTGGAACAACAGGAATAGTGGTTATGATGAATTATTGTGTGTATGTCTGGTCTTTAAAAACTATACTGTAAGTTATTATTAATTATCTTATTTTTTCTTTTCCTAAAGTCTTGGTTTGCTGGTTTTTACCATACAAATAAAACTTAATATGTTGAATGATTAAGTCCAGTTATTATAGACTTGAATTCAAGTTCTCATTATCTATGTGTAAATCTTTACTCAATTAATCTAGAATTGACCAATTATTCCCTATTCTTTCTGAGTATTAAATTTATAATCTAAGTTTATAATTTAACTTAAACTTTTACTCTTTTATAGAGTTATAATATTCATCAAGAAACATCAACAATAAGAATTTCTTTTGCGTTTCTAATTTTAAAAATATATAAATACTTGATTAACCAACAATAAGGAACATTCTGCTTTAATCTAAACTTATCTTTCCATAGAACTGGAAATATTGTCTCACTTTTTGAATATCGAGGAACACATCATCAAATGTGAAAGTTTCATAAATTTACTTTTCAATTCTAGTTTTCCCTTGAGAATAAAATTTAATCTATCTTTTAGTATACCATAAATTCAATACTTTCTATTAAATTCTATATAGGGAAATGAAAAGTTCTTTTAGGATTTTACAACCAAGAACAGTTCAATCTAATTCAATTAGATCATGGTAGTATTGACTTGAGAAATGATTGTTTAATTAATATCAACACTCTTATTTCTTGTTTGATTAATTAGAATTTAAGATTGAAGCTATTCTTCTAATCTATATTATTCCTCTTAGTGTTTTTCCTATATTTGCTTAATCTCATTCATTAGATCATCATTTTATTGTGAACGTTACTTAACGTCTTTTTTTAAGTTTTCAATTAACTCTTTCATAAATAGATATTCTCTTTATTGATCGTCTATCTACTATGACTCACATAAATTTAAACTAATACTCAATAATTCAAATACTGAATTTATTTTGATTTTCTTGGCTAAGTTTACTCAAATAAGCTAACTCTTTTTCCTAATCTTTCCTATGGATTCGATTTCTAATTAGAATCTATCTTCTTTTGCAATAGTTTATTTTATTATTTCAAACTCGAAACTTCTTTTTCATAGTTTTTCAATAACTAATCAAGATCCTCATTTTTTTTCCTAAATATATTAATTATCAGAGTACTTCATTTATTGATATTAATCATCTTTTGAGTTATTTATATCATTATTGAGCCACATAGATCCAGATAAGCTGCTGTCCACCTACTCCGATTGTGTACTCTTATCAAATATTTCAATTTAGTTAGTAATACTTTCTTAGTCATTTACTTCAGGTTTCATTTAGCATTATCCATCAACAAAAACCTTATTTTAATATAATTCCAATTGTTGTTTTAATAGAATCTATTCTTCCCTATAAGACATTAGTTATATCTTACTGCTAATGAACAAATTTATCATCAGATACAAAATCAACTAATTTTTCATAATATTCCTCTGCAGTTTTTCCTTAAGGTTGATACTGCTTATTTTAAGACACAAATGCATTAATCATTTCTTTCATATTTTGTATATCAGATTAAAATATTGTCTTTTCTTATTTATATTGATGAATTTCTCTTTGACATTATTCTTTGTGATTGAGATATTCACTTCTATTTTCAGAATATTCTGATTATAATTTCTACAATTTCAATGGAGATTCTTCTTCCAACTATTATTATATTTTTAGTTATGTTTCCAAATCTGCAATAATCTCTTATTTTGATATGTTATCAGATTTCACAGTTTCAATCTCTTACTTTAAGAATGAATTCTAAGATTGAATATCTTAAAACTATAGATTATTATTATTGATCTGTTGAATTTGTAGTAAGCTGTTTTGATATTGATCTTAAAGTTACTCATTATTTTCTGTCTACTTATTCAATTATTCTTATAATAATTAACATTGTTGATTAAACATGATTAATTGTTCTTTGCATAGTTCATAATCAATCAATTATTAACTTTGTTCTGCTAAAGCTTCATCTTTTTATAATAATTAGGCTTGCACATATTCCTTAAACTAATCAAAATCCTCTTTCAACTCTAAATATTGAGTCTCAAATTTATTATGCATTTTGAACTCTTCTAACTCTTCAGTCTTTGAATTAAGTAACAACTAAAGCTGGACATTATCCTACTACAGCAAATCAAATTATTATAGAGTTTATTAAGCTAATTGATATTCAGTAGACAATTTCTACTTATTTTAAACAACATCAGCGAATTTTTATTCATAAGTAACTAATTCCTCTTCAAGTGAAGATACTTTTGCTTATTCTTCATTAATTTCAATATTTTTCTATTCAATATCTAGTTAAAATTCCTAGTTTAGTTGGTTTAATTATTGTAATTACTATTTTAATTATTTAACCTCACTATTCAACTTTTCAATCTTCTTTTTATTAGCCTCATCCTCTTATTATAAATCTAAAATCATATTCTACATTTGTTCAATCTCTTCATTATTTTATGAGTTCTATTCACTTCTAGGTGATTCCATTTTATTCAGAAGAGTTCCAATATTTTCAACCTAGTTTTGTTGATTCAATTTTAATTCATTGTTTTCTGTTTCTAATTTATGCTTTTCTTATTCTTGAATATGCAACTGATTGGACAATAGTTCAACACTTAATCGTAATTGTGAGATCTTATTAATTTGAATTGCTTACTTCAACCTATTGTTTCTAAATTAAATCTTCATTGATTTCATTGTTTTTGGACTCAATTTTCTATATAGCAATTAAAATTAAAATACTTAGGAATTTAATAATAGCTCTTAATTTTATATTTGGGATTGCTCTAACTCTTTTTTCAACTTATCTATTTCTTAATTACACCTTGATATTGATCAATAATACTAAATTGTTAATTCACTTTTATCTTGTTGAAGCTAAGAGATAATGTTTTATAATTTTTCTATTTCTCCATCAGTTTGGTTATTATCAGGTATTTCTTACTTCTAAGTAATCAAATTTTTCAATTCTTCTTAATGATCATGTTTTAGCACTTCAATTTCCAAATTCTTGTCATCTATTTGATTTCTAATTTATTCTATATTTTTACTTTAGTTCAGATAATTATTATTAAAGCACTGCTATCTAACTTTAAAATTGTTCTATCTAATTTTAATTATGATCCATTTGACTATTATTTGAATCCATGCCTACTAGTTTAATTTTAAGAGATGCAATTTCTTAATCTTTTTTTTGGAGATTTGCCTTAATCAGCTTTATTTCCTCATCCTTACTTTAATTATCACTTTCAAGCATCTCAACCATTTCTTTTAAACTAGGAATCATAAAATTATTTTACTCATTAACTTCTGATTTCAAGCCATCCAATTCTGTTGACATAAAAAAAATAACTTTTATTTTAATTAAGATGAAAAACACATTCATTGAATCAAAACTGATTTTAGATTTTCTTAATTTATTTTCTGAAATAATATTTAAGAACTATTCAATCTTGTATAAACCTTATTAAATTAAAATGTAACATTCTTATAGGAAATTTTAATTAAGATGTTATATTCTAATAAAACAAATATTTAATATGATGGATCACCATTTAAGTAAGTTATAACTTCTGTATATCTTGAATTTTCAGATAAAAATTTTAATACTAAACCTGTTTTCAATAAAATCTTCCACTTATTTATTTATACACAAAAATTATTCATATTAATTATTTAATAATGTAAAAATAATAAGTTGAATAGCAAGATGGTTTTGTGAGTTTTATGCTGGAAAAAGATGATTCTTAACTAATTAATCCTGATGAAACATTTCTCAAGGAAAGCAATAATTAAGACTATTATTTGTAATTGAGTCGACAGTTTTATGGCTAAAGTCAAAGAAAGGATAGTAAATATGTTACAATAACTAAAGCGACAAAATCTACATAGATAAATCCAGGTGTGTTGAAACAAAAGATTATATAAAGAGTGATCAATACAAATGCATAAAGAGGAAAATTCGCTGCTTCCGTGCCGACTGTCAGTGAATAATTGTAAAAGGTATTAGTTTCTTGTAATTATCTATTCCCCTATTATAGTAGATCTAAAAGCTCTTATCGTCAAGTAAACCTAAAAAGTAACCTAACATCTAAACTCCCTAAAACCATAAATTTACTTTAAACAAATATATTAGCTAAATTAAAAATTCTAACATCCAACAGCATCCTTTTAAGCTTAATTTACCTGTCACAAATAAAAAAATAAATATCTATGAACCCAGAACCCATAGACTTAGAATAGAAGATTCTAACCAAGACCAATTTAATCAATTTACATAGAATTCCCATAGAAGCACACTAAATAGCAGTACAAAGAGCACAACAAAATTAGAAAAAAATTACGATATATCTTATCCAATTAAAACTGAAGCAGGAGATGACAATAAAATAAATATATTCAAGATTTCATATAGAAATAAATAAAAATGAATGTAGTATCCGTAATTTTGATTTTTCAATAAACATTCAACAAAAATAAGCATTCATATATATAATAATTCATTGTTAAATATTCAAGAAATTTCTGTTATACTTTCATTAGAATTTTAAACTTGTCTCACAAGCTTATTTTTACACTAACTTAAATATCAGTATAATAATTGAATTTTTCAATGCTTACAATCAATTTTCTCATATCTTCTTCCTCAAAATTTCTTTTTGCTAAAGCCATAATATTGTCTTCCTTATTTTCCATGAGAACTATAAAAAAATAAATACTTGAAATATTTTAATTGATTATACTTTTAATATCTATTTATTATTTTTTTGATGAAACATGATCTGATCTTAAAAAGAACTATATCTTATATAATTAATAGGATTTCTTTTTAAACATAACAATATTATAATCATATAATTTTACTTAATCTTAAATCATATAAATATTGAAGGTTAATACAAGAAAATGAAGACAATTAAATAAAGTAATAAATACGGATATATATAAAGCTTTAAAAGAGCAGATATTATTTCGTATTTTGATATTAATCATCTTGTGAAAAACTTTCCTCCTTCTTTGTTTCTAGAGTAACCTGGATTGGTGCTTTTTGAATGGGCATCATTGAAGACATAAGGGGATTTTCCAATACCAGGCAAGCAATAGCTAAAATGATTATGATTCTTACTGATTAAACTCATACTATTTAAGCAACTTTAATCTTTTTAAGTTTTAAACCTAATTCAATAATCCCTTTTGCTTTAGAATGATATCTCCGTTCTTTACTATGTCATCAATAATGTGATTTTATATAGCCGCTTTAGGTACTGAATTCGTTCTCTCATCAAATAGTAATGTTGATTGGAGATTTTTTAATGTAACAGTTTTCTTATTATTATGATTGATGTTGGTTTAATTCTAATTCTGAATATGTTATTGACGAGTCTAAACATCATCAGCAAATTAGACAGTTTAATTAGGCTTCTCATTTTTCAAAGAGTTTTATTGAAGTAATCCTGGATTATGGGATGTTCTGCTTCTGTTTTTGTCTGTATCAACAAATTTATCTAAAATAGAGGTTTTAGGTTTTGCTTAATCTTTTACGATCAATTATTCGACAGCATTAGGCTAAACAGACATATACACTTGATATTTGTCATTCACTTACAGAGGCTCATTTTAGTATTAGAATGATGGTAATGTTTTATTGTGTATTAATCTAAAGTTTTTAGCACTCATAATAATAATTATTTATAATAAAATATTTCAATTTAGCATTTCTAAAAGGTAATTTTAAGCATCAATAACAGTTTATTTAGCTTCTTTCATTCCATTAATTATATCAAAAGATAAAAAACCATGAGGCATAGATTAGTATTCAATCAATTTCACATCCTTTTTCAATTAAACCAACTTTTATAATAACCTAAAGCTTTCATCATGAAGTGGGTCATAAGTACCAACAGCGATCCGAGTTTTAGGAAATTATCTTAAAATTTCATCGCTAGCCATAGAAGGGGAGAGCATTGGATCAACTTATGAATCAAATTCCTTCTATACATATGAGTTTAAACATAATTTTAAGACTGTGTGATGCAATACTAAAATCTTAAGAATTTCTCTTACAAAAATCATCAAGTGACACTAAAAAACTTGGTGTGAATGACTTCATATTTAATGAAAGAGCAGGATAAGCCAACAAAATACCATCAGGAACTCTGACTCCTGCCTTTATTGCTTAGATTGTCAAAGCAGCAACTAAATTACCTCCTGCACTATCTCCAACCAACACTACTTTGGATGGAATAATATTGAAAAACTTCTAGATGAAGGTGATAATAAACATATAGGCTTACCAACAATCGTCTAATCCTTCAGGATATGGATGATCTGGTGCCATTTTATAATCAATAGAAAAGATCGGAACTTTCATGTTATTTGCCCATTTTCTAGTATAAGTCTGATGTGACCTCGATGACATAGCAACAAATCCTCCTCCATCTATGTATTTAATTATGAATTACGTATATGGATCACAATCTTATCAAAATTAAGGTCCTTATTTTTGGTACTTTTAAACAAGGACATAAATCCATCTACCCCTTTAAATTTCAAATCTTCATGGCAGAGAATCCTTACTTGCACTCTCTCTTAGTTTATATCATCTTTCTATAAGTCGTCTATGGATATCATTTGGTCTGGATAAAATATACCACAATCATTGTTTATTTTATTGATTGTTCCTTATTTGTATTATTCTAAGATATATTCCTTGTTAATCTTTCTGAAGAATTTAGGAATGTAAATCTTCTTATTAAAAGAAATAGATGGGAAAATAGCTGGTAGAAATTTCTTTATGATACCAGTTTCAGGTAGATTCCAAGCTTTAAAAGCATCTTCTTTTTTGGCTTCTACAAGAAAATGGTCTGCTCTACTTTTCATCTTTTTCTTGTTTAACCCATAATATAGTACTCCAAATCCCTCCATAAAAGTCTTCATTAATTCCCCATTATATTCGGATCCTTTTGAGATCATTGCATTTCCAAGTAGAATTCCAAAAGAAACTTAATCATAAGATTTCTTAATTTATTCATCACTAGCCAATTGTTTTTTTTCGATAAAAGGATTAATTAATTGCCATTCTTAATGATCTGGAGGTATGGCAAATAAATCATTATGTTATACTCTGGTAGCTCCTGGTAGAATTTCAATACAAGACTACAATTTAGCTAAATATATAGCAAGATTTCGTTTCTGTTCCTTCTCTAATTCCAGAAAGTTATCCATTAGCTTTAGAATATTTTCTAAGATTATGTGATTCATGTAATCAAGAACTAAGTTTGTAGTGTATTCATTCAACTAATTTCTTGTACACGTGATATTTAAGCTGCTAACATTTTGTTCAACAGCCAATGCTTTGTTTTCAAGTAATTCATTGATATTTATAATTTGCATCAACCCAATCGATGCAACCTAAACTAATTAGACAGCTTTTTAACATAAATCTTAATTTTAAGAATTGTTCATAATTATATCTTAGGCTTTCATTAATAACTGATTAATCTTAGAGATAGAACTTTAAATATTAGCTTATAACTTGTCTACAGTATTTCTAGCGAGGATATTAATTTAATGATTAGGTTCAATGAATATACCGCTCTAATCTTACTCAGCAATTAAATGTTATTAATCGACGTTGTCTTAGATATCATTTGGCTCTTTAATTTACATTCTCTTTCAAGATTAATTTCTATAAATAAATAATTATTGAAAGGAAGATTTATAAAAAGATATTTCATCACATGAATTCTATTTTCATTTCATTTGCTTTTTCAAACTTTATATGAGATTACTAAGACATTATATTAATATTACATTTTAATTCCTTTTCTCAATTTTTCATACTTTTATACTAAAGGTTGCTACAGGTCTCCATTCTCTATAATTTCACAGCTGTCAAAATTTGAAATCTTTTCATCATCAAAACTTAACTATTTATTTTAGAAAAAATCTTGTTTGCTTCCACTCTTATCATCACAAATGGATAACTAGTAATTTGGATTCAATGATTGACAGTAATTTCCTATGCTGCTCTGCTAAGTTAAATTACTATTCTTTCTAGCATCATCCCTTTAAATAGAATTATGTCTAGAAGACAATGGAGGGGGAGCCAAAAAGTTTTAAGAGCTCAAGATTAATTAATACTCTTACCCATGTTAAATAGCCCCTGATAGTTATTTTTCAATAGATTTTTTCATTTCATTTGAATTGTTGAACTAAATATTCTATTTACTTAAATTCTAATTTGTATCTGTTTAAAAATGAGTGGACTATCTTATTTCCGACCATTCATAATTTCCATCAAGAACAATATTTGAAGATTCTGCTGCCTTTCTGAGTTCTTGTATAATCATCTTATAATTGGGTTCTTATTTAAATTGCAATCTTCTAATTGCACTAATTTAAATAAATGGACAATTTACTTATAAATCTTCTAAAACTCTGGAATTTAATCTCTGAACAATTCATCTTCAAGTGATAGCTTTAATTCCCCTACCTTTTTAGTTCTTTCCTCATCTGTCACATTACCCATGTTCTACCAAGGTAACTATCTTATTTATAAATTTACATTTACCCACGCAAAAAGTAAAGTAAAATGTACATCAAGGACTCCAAATCATCTTTTCTTCCTAATTCATGACCCAAATGAGCCTGTATTGATGCATATCGAGTAGTTCCTAAAAAAGACTTTTACTCCTTAAAAGGGCTAGGTATTATTGGATCAATTACATATGTTTTCCATTTGCATCTCTATAGACTTTGCTGATCCCAAAATCAATCAGGTGTAACTTGGAAATTTCATTCCCCAATCCCAATATCATATTCTCAGGTTTTAAATCTCTATGTATTACTCCATTTAAATGAGCTCTCTCTAATAGACTTACAGCCTGTATTCCAATGGTTAGGACGGATTTCAAGTTGAATTTCTTGAGTTATTTGAAATGGAAAGCCAAATCTTTGCCCAACAATTAAATAACTAGGATGTTGTACCCGAGATCTTCCCCTGACCAATAAAATTTAGGAAATCCCTCCAGTCCATCTAGTATCTTCAAAATCTGCACTTCTCTTTCCAAAGATTTAACTTCTTCATTCTCTTCCTTTTCGACCTTTATAGCCACTTCCTGTTTGGAGATTATGTCCTAACCAAGAAACACCACTCCAAATGAACCAGATGATAGCTTTTTGATGATGGAATACTAGTTGTTAAACACTTTGGTTTTAGATTACTGCTGTAGGTTCATTTCGATTAATAATAATAAAATAAGCAAAAAATGTCTCAATTTATAAAAGCAACACTCCCTAAGAAAACTTTTATGGTTGAAAAAGGATTCTATTCAATTAATTTAGAAGATGGAACTATTTAGAAGTTAGGACCTGAAAAGAAATGTTATAAGTTACCATCCTATTCTTCTCATACATCTCCAAATGCACAAAAAGATTTATTTCAAGCCAAAAGTCAACAAAATTAAGATTCCACCCAAAGAGTATTTAAATCATTTGATTATAAGTAGAATAATTAAGAAATGAGAAAGAATTAAGAAAATACTAGAAAACTTAAATCCCAAAGGAATAAATGACTATTTGAAGTTTAGAATTTAATAATTTATTACATACATATTGAACATATTCTAGTAGTCAAAGTACCTCAAAAGACTCAGGTTTCATCTCAATCAACAATTTAAATAATTATTTTCTCACACTACTAATTAATTATAACTAAATTAAATTTGTTTCTTTTTAGAACAAAATGAGGAATGCAAGTATCTTTTCATGGAATATCAAACGCTTAATTAATTTATATTATGAAACAAATTGTAGGGATTCTATCATAAAATTATTCTTCCTCACTTATTATATTGAAAATAATTACGATTCTTATTGTGTTTAATTTATTTCTTCGCCTTTATAAATATCTTTACCAAAGCTTTTAAATGAGTATAAAATAAAAAATACTAAGTATGCTTAATATAATTTTTGATCTTATAATTCATAATTATGTCAAATAAAACACAATATCTCTTATATAAAAAAGTAAATTATTAAAGTAAAACAAACACTAATATTGTGTATATGTTTTATTTATATCAATAATAAACAGATATGATATCTACTCTTTCTTTAAATTATCATGATAATTCTACAGAAATATCTAAAAAATATCTTATTTATGTTGATTAAAGTGCATAAATATCTTCTATCTCTATGATTATAATATGTAATTTATGATATTATTATCATAAACAATTTATTATGTGATTATCATGGTAAAGCTATTAATGAAACAAAATAAATTATTCCTTTAATATTTAAAAATGCTTTAAACCTACTTATTTTATATAAAGGTAACAAAATATATTCATTCTTAGTTAAAAATACTATTTATCTGATTTCTTAGTAAGCAAATTAACTTAATTTCTATCAATTTATTGTAATAAATTCAAGTTATTTATGAAAATTGGGAAGTTCATATAAAAATTAAGTATTTAAATCAAAAATTAAATGGAATTCAATTTAAATGTGTGTGTTGCTATTAATTTGTTTAGAATTTTTATTAAATAATTTTTGAAATATTAAATAAGTTCTTCTCAACCATTTAATTAAAAACCATTTTAATTTGGCATTTGAATAGAGAAACTGTAATAAAAAGTTTTGATAATTTCTTGTTTATCAACTAATATAAATGAATGATAATCAAATTTGAATTTTGGGTATGAAGCACGATTTTAAAAAATGACGCATCAATTGCACTGCATTATGAAATCATTATAATTAGAAAATGATTCATTATAAAAATGAGTCAAAGGCTTGAGTTACTCTAAAAATAAATGCCTACCTTCTAATATACAATCGACGGAGGCATTTTAACTAAAGAAGAAAGATAGTTTTATGAAGAAAACGGGTACATAGTGGTTAGATAGATCTTTACTCCTGAAGAAATAAAAGAGTGGACTTTAAGATTTAGGGAATATGCTGATGGACAATTAGAACGCAAATACGGAATGTAAGTTGTAAGGGACATTTCTCTGGTGAAAAGAGGAGGAGGAAAACAATTGGGAGAGGAAGCAATAACAAAAATACAGGACTGGTAAGAAGATGAAGTATTATTCAAATTTTGTTAAAACCCTAAAGTTATTTAATATCTTAAAAGCATCTGCGGACCTGATATTAAATCTGTTCACACAATGTTCATCAACAAACCACCCAACATGGGAAAAACATCAAGACACCCAATTCATCAGGACTAAGTTTACTTTCCATTTGGACCAGCACATAGAATAGTTGCTGGCTGGGCTGCTCTTGAAGATACCAATAGGGAAAATGGATGTTTAGTCATATATCCTGGCACTCATAAAGGTAAATATCCACCTGTATCCTTAGTTGGACCAGTTGAACATTGTTATCCTGATTGGAAGGAAGGAGTGAACAAGGCTTATTGGGGTGTTAAAGATATGCCTCCAGAGAGTGCTCCAAAAATTCATTTAGAAATGAAGGCAGGAGATATAGTTTTCTTCCATCCATATCTCTTTCATGGTTCAGGAGAAAATAGAGTAAATTTTATAAAATAAATTTTAGACAACAAATTTCAGAAAGTCTATATGTTGCCATTTTGCTTCTTCAAATTGCCAATATCATGATATCAAGGGTACTTTTCACGAAAATTTGGCCAATGACATTATTGCTTATGCTTCAAAAAAGTTTGGACATGTCAATTACTTGGATATTTGGAGATTTAAATGCAGACTGGTTTAAGGCTAGGCTGATCCACTAGGATTATGATAAAAATATATTATAATCCAAATACATAAATTTAATTATTCATTTTCAATTTTAATAACAAAATAAAGTATTAAACTTAGATAAAAGTTAATCATTTTATAGCCGAGTTTCAAGAGTAAGATTATTCCTATTTAGCAAAGAATCGAAAGCTTGAAGATCAACTAGAATTCCTATTTTATAATTATTTTTTATTATATTTAATTAAGTTCTTCTACTACAATATATTAAATATAAAATATGTAATTTGATGAAGATTATATGATTACGAGTTTAAAGTGACTAAATTTTGGATTAGTTTATTTCTTATCTAATAGCCTTTTGCTTGGTATGAATAAGAACTTAGCTTTGTATTTTTGGGCTTATTAGTTTTTGAATTTTGCATATGAGAGATGAGCATAATATTATGATAATTATCATAATAGATTGAAACATTATATATATTTTAATAAGGAGTGCCTTCAATTTTAGGAGACTTTGGGGATTATATTGAAAAAGTAGAAAAAGGTTGTAATCTTTATGTTTTCTTGATGAAGATCTTCAGATTTATAGAAAAAAGAAACAACATATAAAAATAGTATTAGTAGTAATTATGAAGATATAAATAATCTGAGTGGATATAATTTCTAATTGAAAAACAGATAAACATTTTTTAGGATTAATATTAATTAGCATACTTTTATTTTTGCATATGTAGAGGTACGCTTAATAAAAAAATTATGAGAAATAAATGATTTGAAATTTTCATATCATAAAGTGGGTTTATTCTATTATATTCAAAAAGAAAGAGATTTATGTGTGTGTATACAAATCAGAAGATAATATATGATAGTAATTCAAATTAGTAGCTTTTCAAAAGAGGATAAATTCAAATTAGAAGTCAATTAATGTATATTATGACAATAATCATCTAAATATCTAATAAAAATAATATAATACTGTTAATTATAGGATAAAAAAGCGAGTAAAAATAAGTTTTGAATAAAAGAGAATTCAATAATTAGATTACTTACTATTTGAATTTAACAGTATGATGTAATTAGATTAAGCTAATTCAATTTTAATTGGTAGAACATATTAAATTTGATCTCTTTAATTGAAATTACAATTAAGATATATTAAATCTAATAAAATTGATAATAAGACTGTTTGGATAAGCAATTTATTATCAAATAGAAATAGTTACGGAAGAAATTCATAGCAATAATTTTATTCGCGCTAAAGTAGAATAAAATAGAATAGAATGATAAAACATTATGAGGGATATTATGAGGAATAATGGAATCTGGAAAAGTGGAATTTTAATGAGGAAAGTGATGTTTTTTTAGACTTTGAATGATATTTTTGATATAATATCAAAGTTGTTGCAGTAATTTACTGAGAAATATTAATTCGACATATAAAATTAAATTTTTCTGGAATATCATGATGAAACTTCCAAATCATATAATATATAAATTAACTAAAATTACTAAATGACAACAGTTATTCCACTTGACCAAGAGACAAATTAGCTTAAAGCATCTAGTTAGCCAAATGAGGTTGCAATCGAAGACTATGATGAGTTTCGAAGACCCCCAATATTGGAAATATGTCTTAAACACCAAGTATCTGATTTGATGAATTTAGTCGGCCACAGAATTTGCAATAGCAGATGCTAAAGTTGAATTAAATAAGAATAATTTATGTCCTTGTTGTGGATAACCTGTTATTCTTACTTAATTACCATTGACAGCCTCTATTTTAGATTTCAGCTTTAATGGACCTGGAGTTTCCCTTTATTTCGATTTCTTAATGTTTAGTTCAATATTGATTTCCACATTTATGTAATGTTATTATCAAATATCATAGTATCATTTGTGGAATCTATGATTTAATAGCCAGTTCTTTGGGAGATACATGCGAGAAATTGAATGCGTCAGGAATACTAGAATGCACTAATAGTTTTTATAGCAAATATGCTAAGTCTAATCAAGATAATAAGGATGTGGATATAGCAGGAAGTGTATTAAACTGTGTCACAACATTAATCTTAATAGTTCTTTTGTTTATATACAGAAAACGAATAAATATTTTGGCTAATAAAATTGATGAGAAGAGTATATTGGCATCAGATTATTCGATAATTGTTGAAAATATTCCAAGAGATGCAAAAGAAGAAGAGATTAGATAATTCTTTAGTAAAATCAACAACCGTGAGTACAAAATACAAAAGATTTGCATGGGATTTTAGATCTAGGAGTACTTGCGAATTCTAAAACAGAAGCAGGATCAAGAGAAGACTTTTACTAAGATTTTAGAATGTGAAAGGTTAAATAAACCTATTCCTCCTCATTTGCCAAATAAAGTTGATTTAACTCAAACCCTGGATCAATTAGCAAATCAATTGGATTTGTATGAATAAAACTTTTAAACTTCTTTACAATTTAGTGGTGTTGCCATCATCTCATATAATACAGAGGATGAAGCTAATTCAGTTTGTAAATTCTTTAGAGCAACTAGACTGCATCTTATACTATCTTAAGTTTTGAGAGTAATTGGTAAAAGAGATATTAGAAGATTTAGAGATAATGTAATCGTAGTGTCAAAAGCACCTGAACCTGGAGATATTTTATGGGGCAATTTAGGAGTTACATTGTTAGAGTAATACAAAAGAAAATTGATCACAAATCTAGCAACAATATTGTTGTTAGGAATTTGCTTTGGCATTTTATTCGGATTATCTTATGGTTAATTTTCAATGACTGATACAGGAAAAGGAGAAGATCTATCATAGGCAGAGATTGTTGCGATTACAGTTTTAGGAGTCATTGCTTCTGTTTTAATTTCAATTATCAATAACATATTGGCTATTATTATTAGAAAATTTGCTGAGTTAGAAGCTCCAGCAACTAAAACTGAGTTTGATATCAGTGCAGCCAAGAAATTAGGGTTTGCTTAGTTTCTTAACACTGCAATAATAACATTAATTGTTAATTTGGTGATTATAAAGGAGGGAGAAAAATCTTATTTTGCTGTAATCAAACAAGGAGGTTTAAATTAGGATGTTATGTTGATTTTTATTACCAATGGAATAATGCCTTGGTTAACCAATTTGTTTGACCCATTCTACTTGTACAAGTTGTTTATGAGGTATTAAATTAAGGTTTAAGGTTAATCATGTAACATAACCTAATAAGAAGCGAATGAGTAAAGACATAACATCTATTAATTAGATATTTTGCAGGTCCCATCATTGATTTATCAAAAAAGTATGCGTAATTGGGAAAGACCCTATTATTCACATTCTTCTATGCCTACCTACTGCCACTTGGACCACTGCTTTCTTTGGGCTCGTTACTGATGATCTATTGGGTAGAGAAGATCTTATTACTCCGAAGAGATTCAAAGCCAGCTCCGACGGGAAGTGAGATGGCAGAGGAGATGATCGACTTCTTTGGGGAATTCACTCTCTTGCTTTATGCAGTATCACAATATTACGAATTAGATCGGTTGCCTGATTTGGGAATCAATTTTAAATGAAACGATATTTCCGTTAACTTGGGTTCAATTTGCAATAGCCATTTTGAATTTCTTAGTACCCATAGATACTATTTTTGACTTATTTTGGAAAACTGAGGACATTTCTACGCAAGAGTTCTATGACACCTAGTGTTACAAGTTTTGGGATGATTACGATAGGAGGAATCCAATCACTGCTGAAAAGGCCATTGAAACATTTTTTAAAAGTACAACGGCAGGACAGTAGTAGTAGTAGGTGGATGGAAGGGGGAATGTCGCGATGATAATGTAGGATTACAAGAAATAGGATAAGAAGAAGAAGTATAAGAACAAATGAAGGGCTGAGGATTGAGAATATATTATTATTTAAATGAATTAATCATCCATTATATTGGAGGAGAATAAATACCATTCGGCTTAGTAGGAGGAAGAAGAACGGATGTTGACTGCGAAGGCATGTGATTTGAAGAAGGCTTTGATTTATCGAAAGTTTCAGCAAAATGAGAGGAAGGAGGAGTTGGAAGACATAAATTAGTTATTTGATGAAAGATAGTTGAATATCTTGAATGACCTTGCGAATGACAATGGTAATTATGAGGAATAGAATCAAATTGAAACAATAAAACAGGAAGTCAATAAGAAATTGTAAACCGTAATGGAACATGGTATGAAACGACATTCTCTGTATGTCATGAAAAAACCATTGGAAAATAAGAGAGTATTTAAAATCTAAGTATTCAAACCTGAAGACAAGTTCAGAATCTTTTGGGATCTATTCACTATGTTGATAATCTTTTTCGCCATATTAATTTTACCTCTCGATATCAGTTTTACAATTGATTCCCCATTTTTTGAATACTTCAACTATTCCTCAATTGCAATATTCAGTCTGGACATCCTCATTAACTTCAACACATCCTACTAATAGAAGGGCCAATACGTAATTGATCGTAAACTGATAGCTAAACACTACTTGATGGCATGGTTCTGGATAGATTTGAGTATATTTTTAATTAACCCTTAGTTTCAACTTTCCCTTTTGATATCATCATTAATGCTTCAACACAAGAAATCATTCAATCTGACGAGGTTGACGAAACCTAAACATAGGATACGTAAAATCAACAACAACACTCAGCTTAATTAGCCAACACCTTGAAATTGTTGAGAATTTTGAAATTTTTTAGATTTATCAAAGTAGTCCGATTACTAAGAGTATTAAAATTAAAAAAGATATTTTCTAAATTCGAAGATTATGTTGATTTCTCAAATTCCATGATATCACTCTATAAGGTCTTGAAATTAACCTTCATAATGCTCTTTGTAGCCCATTGGTTGGCATGCATTTGGCATTTCATAGCTGATCAGGAAGACTCATCTGACAGTTACAGTTGGCTTAGAGCATAAGGTTTACAGGACAGTGATTGGTATGTGAAGTATATCGCATCAGTGTATTGGGCAACAGCAACGATGACTACAGTGGGTTACGGAGACATCACTCCAGTGACATCAGTGGAAAAGATCTTTGGTATAGTGGTCATGTTGTTGGCTTGTTGTATATTTGCATACATCATGAACAGCATTGGTGGGATATTTGTATCCATGGATTACAATGAGAAGTTAATAAGACAGAAGATGGGTCAAGCCAATTAATTTCTGAAATCGAATGACATACCTAAAGATCTGTAGGCCAGAGTAAGGAAGTACTTGGAATACAAGTATGAGAAGGAATCCACACAGGTGAATGAAAAGGAGGCCTTGGATGTCTTATCATACTCTCTGAGAGTAGAAGTGTTGGCTGCAGTCAATACAGATTTGATCAATAATTCTAGAGTATTCAAGTAGAACAAGTTCGAGAAGGAGTTGCTGTTGCAATTGCCATTTGAATTAGAGGAACAGATCTTTGGTCCTGAGGAATGTATATTTTTGGAGGGAGATGATCCTATAGAGTAGGAGAATGGATAAAACATTGAAGATAGATGCCTGTATTTTCTCAATAAAGGACAGGTTATGCTGTGTATTTAAAAGACCTTTACTTGCTTAAAGACTTTGGATAAGGGGGCCACGTTTGGGGAACTTGGATTCTTTAGTAACAAGTCGAGAAGTGCATCTGCTTATACGCTTGATTTTGTCTATGTGCAAAAGTTGAAGAAGAAGAAATTCACAGAAATTTTGAAGAAGTATTAGACTCAGAATCAGTTATTTTAAATGAATAAACACATTATCGAATTGGGGGAAGACTATTCTCCTCTAGGGTTGCCTTGTTTTGGGTGTCAGCAGATCAACCATTTCTCATCCACTTGTCCCAAATTGCATTTTATCACCAAATATGATAGAAAATAAGAATTGATTTAGGAATTGTAGCAGCAATAATAGAAATTCACGAAGGAATTTAAGAGACATGAAAAGATTAGGTACAATTCTAGAGGTTGCTTTGGTTTGACGAATGAAGTTGCTAAAGAAATCAAGTAGGTCTATTCTGCCCAGGAAGAAGAGGATGAGGACAGATTGGTCAAACTACAACAGTATTTAACTCTAATAAAAATAGACGCAACGAAGAAGAACCTACTCAGGAGGGTTTCGAAGTGATGGAGAATCAGAAAGAAATTAAAAGTCAACATCAGGATGAATTTGAGAGAATGTACATCATGACTGCCTTCTTTACTCAATTCAACATAGACGAGATTATGAAAAATTACAATGAACGAGTTGATGCTATTCTCAATTTGCAATCATTAGCTTAGGAACGGAACATCAGAACTCAGTATCATTCAGTCAAGTCAAACACGAAGAAATCTAGGATAAGATCGATGTCTGCTGAGCGTGCTGTATATTTTGAAAAGCTAATTGAAAAATATGGAGGGCCATCTTAATTTTTAGAAAAACTAAATTAAGATAACTGATAATAATATTATTTATATATGTAAAATCTCAAACAATTGGTGTATATGAGATAAATGCCCTCAAATTTAATAGCCTTTTCCTCGAAGGAGGGTAAGAGACTATTCAAAGAAGCATTGGATTAAAACACTATGGAATGCTACTTTCCACTTGCTGAACAATTTATCACCTAATTGCATCCGACTACTTGTGGATCGACAACATTGGTCATGGTGTTGAATGCTCTTAAGATCGATCCAGGAGTGCAATGGAAAGGGTATGAGAAAAAGTAATTATAGAATTTGGAAATGGTACACCGAAGAGAATTTGCATGGTTTAAAAAAGGAACATTTAGATAATGGTATAGATTTGGATGCATTTTCGCATATTGCTAAACACAATAAAGTGGCCATTCAAACCTTCTATCATCCAAATTTGTATGAATAACAATATGAATAAAAAAAGTAAGATTGTATTGCTTAAGCCAAGTTTTTATGATTGTTAAGAGAAGTGTACTCGAATTCAAAATCACCATAAAATAGCATCGGTTCAGACATTCTAGACCTGTTTGGAAGCTTCTTCCAGAATGGACAGACTCTTTATGGTAGTAAATAACAGCAGAAAAATAATGGGGCAAACAGGAGAGGGACACTTCTCGCCAATAGGAGGAATTCATTTAAAGGAGAAAAAAGTGATGCTCTTTGATGTTGCAAGGTATGCGAAATGGCAATATAAGATTCAAGTATCCTCCTCAATGGTGCGATTTTGATCTGCTCTATAATTCCATTGCCCCAATCGACAAGGACAATAATATGACAAGGGGATTTGCATTGATAACGAAAACATTGGATTACGACATTTAAAGTTAATACTCAAGGTAGATTCTATAGGATTGGTTTAAAAATAAGACTGAGAGTAGTAGTGATCTGCCAAACCAGTTATCAGTTATATTTGTTTACTACTTGTTTATAGTGTTGCAGAGAATTGAAATGCAAAAGACAAATATTCACACTATCCCATTTTAATTGGCTTTAAGGGAGGAATCTAGATACAATATTGATTAAGCTTTGATATAGATTAAAGGATAGAAACATCTGCACAGTTTAATAAGCGATTTTACTTTTTAGTACCCTGATCTAATCACAACTATAAGTTGTCTTCTTTACAACATTTTATGTGGTTATCAAATAAGCCATAGAGAATTGACTGAAGAATATGAACTGATGAGAATGATATTAGGAATTTGATTAATAATGATATTAATTAAATTAATAGAATTAATTTCACTTAAAGGATTATAATCTTAAAGGCGATGTACCTCCTCCTCCATTTCCAGTGGTATTATGTGCAATTTTCTTAACTGTTTTAATACTTTGAAATGTTTTAGTGAATGGCTTCTTCAATGATTCTGCAATTCTCAACCCCGTGACTTTGTCTCCTAATTTTCTGAGTTTCCAACCTTTCTTGATGGTTAAAAAGAAAAATGAGTATCTAGAGAATTCAGGGTAGAGTCTTCTTTTTCCAAAGAACTTTTGAAGTCTCGCATATCTAATTAAATCTATTAATAAGTAAGTATTACCTTTTGAGGACGATATCATAATTATTGAGAGGGAAATAGTAGATGAACATTTGCATTTTATCGAAGTCAGTAATAATAGAATTGTTGGTATGTTGATTATAAGTTTGATTATCCATGACGGAAGTATGATTGATATCTGTGGTCATTTCTCTTCCTTGATTCCTAGTAAACGTCCTGGTTGCATTAGATTACCTTTTCTAAGTGGGCCGTTTTTGGTGATGCCTGACTTCTAGGTCTGAAGAATTAGGTGGGAATATCTTTTCAGGAGTCAAAGTCCTTTTGATAGTTTAAGATTGTCTTCCTTTCTGAGTGTAAGTATGAGATCTAAGAGAAGATTAACGAGGTATAACTTCTTCATTTGAATCCTTTCTTGTAAAAGTGATTTTTTGTTATTGAGTTCTGGCAATTTCCTAATTTTGTTTGGCTGGCACTGGCAATTACATTAACACCTAATCTTTCTCTTCATCAGATTCTTCCTCCGAGATTTCTTGGTATTCATCATCCTTCATTAAATCAACTCTGACACTATCCCTCATCCCTCCTCCAAATCCAGCCGTTTAGAGAGTGGCTCTGGGATTGACTACCTTCCTCGAATAGTTTTTGGAGTCATCATCCTCATTTTCTGTTATCATCGTCTATTAATTAGGTTTCTGACTAATCTTACTGAATGATCTAGAGTTGCTTCTTTGATTCAGCGAAGATGGCACATCGATTTCGACTTATTTTATATTATGGATATCTTACTTTCATCCTCATACACATCATTCATTAAGTTGGAGTGTTATTCAAAGTCTTCGAAGTCTGTGCCCTTACTCGCCAAATACTGTTATTCCTATTAAATCTCCTTTGCCTTAGTCATCAGATACTTCTGTATCAACCAAGGACTCACTTCCTTCTCCTTATTCAGTCTCCCTATCCTCTTGTTCCTTGGTTAATCATGAGGATATAACTCCTTCTTCAGTATGCTTTCCTTATCTGGACAATAATGCAAGTAGTGACACTTATCAATCAGATGTTGGTTACTTTAACAACTGTAACAACTCACCTGGAGTGCACTGTAATCTTGATGCAACAGTGTGTGTGTCAATTAACAATACTTCTCGTAATCATTAGGATAAGACAGTAAGATCTTAATGAAGTTCTCCCTTTTGATTTTAAACACTTTAGTAAATGCTCTAGAAATAGCAGTAGCCTTTCGAGGTTAACCTGTAAAGAACGAGAACTCTCCAAAATAATCTCCTTAATAAAGAAACTTCAAGCTATTCCTCTGAACTCTCTCATTCAAACTATTAAAACCTTCGAAAATGATCTCCACCTCTCCTTTAGTAATAATGTACAACGAAGAATCATCCAATTAATTTAATGTAATAATTCTCTCTTCAGGTGAAAAACTCTATTCCTCCATCTATCCCAATAATGACTTTATCATCTTTTCAGAGAAGGTCTTGATCATCACCTTACAACTGCTGAGTATATTGCCTCTTAACTGATACTGCAATTCCTCCTATAAATTGCTACTCAATTTACAAATTAGAGATGAGACTTCCTCATCATTCATATTCTATTCTTCTTACCAAATATACTCCAAGTAACTCCTGATTCTTGTTTATAATTCGAATTGAATCTTGTTTTTTGACATAAATGTATTAATGAGGGTCACACTTCTACTGTATTCCATAGCTCCTTTGTACATGTTAGATACAAATATTCCTATGCTATTCACTGAATACGCAAACACTATTGAGGCTATCAACATAGTTAGATTATTCATCAGCAACTCTATGTTATTTTTAGCTGTTATATCCCCATAACCCACTGTAGTCATTGTCATCGTTGCCCAATAAAAGGCCTTGTTGTATTTAGAGGCATTCCCCTTATCTCGCAAATCGTATGCATCCAACCACGAATAACCATCATTATAGAATGCCAGACCATGCCAAACACATGCGCAAATGTGAGCTATGAACACTATCATCATGGTCAGCTTTAGCAATCCAACCAAGTCATTCAAAGAACCATACAGATTGAAGAATCTAATATTATTTACACTCACACTTACTCTTATATTTATGCTAAGATCTTATTGATTTTTGTCAGACGAAGAACATAGAAAATAGCACAGAGAACTATTTAAACGATCAACATTTGGTTGGACTCATCATTGTTTGTGAGAATAAAGAATTGAAGAGTCACCGTACTCAACGAAACCTTAAGTCCTTATATATTAACCATAATGTACCAAATCAACAAATGCATATTATCGAAAATAATTTATCAATATTCGTTTTCTATTCCGTATTATAAGTCCCTTGTATATGAATGCTAAATTCAAACCAACAAACACGTCCAAACTCAATATCGACAAAAAAACTATTTCGAGAGACTACTTGTATACGCTGATGCCCAGGAAATCTCCGATTGAATCCAATTTGAATGAGATCTTGTATGGTAGCCAAAAGAAGATCAGCAAATATGTTAAAATTTAAAACAGGCCCCAAATAAATATTAATTAACTGTAAGGAGTAAACACCTCGATGTACGAGAAGAATCGCTTAAAAGCCTCCCATCTTGTTAACGTTCTCTTGTCATTATGCAGATAAGCCTCATTTTCTAATTATAAATCATCCAATGCTTGGATTTGGTAAAAGGAAAGTTGATGCAGCTTTCTCAAGTAGGATCTGTTCCACAGGTTGTTAATAAAATTGTTTTGGAAACTCTTCGCTATTATCAATTTCAGAAATTAAGGTTTTCCTCCTTACTCCTCCTCGTCTTCAATTGCATACGCAGATTGATATTCCGATTTTCGCATATTCTTCATCGATTTATGCATATCAATAGGCATCACATGAATTGATTGCTGACTGATATCTCCCAATTTCTGCTAATCCGGAACTGTGAAAGAATTCCAACTGGCAGGCAGATTCCTGTTGGAGTCTCCATCCCCAAGGACGATTCTCCCTGAAATCATACCTGAGTTTGGACCTTGAAAGTACTCATCTTACAAACTAAATGAGTTTTGAACATGCTCGTTTGAAATGTTCATTAAATATATTATTATCATTTTACAGTAGTCACTATATACATATTTATTATTAATCTCAATTTTATCATTTCAAATTTACTGCTCAAATTGGGTTTCGCAATCTCATTAAGCCAGCCGACGGTAATTTAAATCATTTAACTCATTTCAATAAAATGTTGATTTTCTACATATATTAAGTGAACAACCGTAATAAAAATATTTGTTATTATTTATTCGATTTATAGAAGCCTAATAATATAACTAATCATTATAATCAATTGATAATCTAATAAATATATTAACTTGAATATTATTTATACAGTTGTGTGATTTAATGAAATTTACACAGTTTTAAAATTGCTATCTAAGAAATCATTATAAATATTATAAATCTAATTCATATAGTAGACTATCTTATGAATTATGAGATTCAACTATTATGCTTTTCAAAATCTCATTATATATTTAATATCCAAAATACATCAAAATGCTTAAATATTAATGAATTTAGCCTATCATTTTCCCTTTTATTATCCTATGATATATATATTCGCCATAAGAAATCTTTTAAATCTCTTGGTTAATTTGATATTCATTTTTTAAAATTGAATATTCTAACTTAACTCACAACTCTCCCAAAATTAATTTTGATGCATTTATTCTTAACATCATTTAATAATAATTTATACTCTTTGTTTAAATTGTCAATTAGCCAGTGTCGTTTAAGGATAACTCGTTTTAAGATTCATCTCCTTATCATAATGAAATTAACAATAAAAACAATTTGAAGTACTGAGTTATTTAATTTATAAATTTGATGTAATTTTATTATTTAATATTAATATCACTACAATTTACTCACCATAGCGAGTTTGCTTCAAAGAAGTTTGGTTCGTATTTACTGGGCTTTTAGAAGTTTCTAATGAAGTATTTACGCATTTCTTCCCAACAAAATAGACACATGGAATATGGGAGGCCAGGCATACTATGATTATTAGCAAATAATTGAATACCCCAAATTGAGTATATCGACTGGTCTGGCACCGAACCAAGTATTGACTCCTGGGATGTAGACGATGCAAAGGAAAATGATGGTTTCAAGGATGACTCCATAAAACATGACATTATTGATAGGAGAATAGATCAAAGACATCTTACGTTCTAAAGAGATATAAGATAAGTATTTACATTTGCATGAGAACACATTGGACCATTAGACCAAGACGACAGCAACGAAGTAAGAGGTTTAGGCATATTTAAGAGCAGCAGTTTTGAAGCAAGCATTTGTATTGATTGGATATCCAGATCCTTCAAGAAGTGAATCTGATCTATCAAAGTATCTGCACAATTGATCAGAAAATTGGTTGTTCCATTCCTCAAACACAGGGAACCATCTATTGGATGTGGAATTATAAGTAACGAAGATGTATCTCAAATCATAATAGATGAGTTCTGGATTAATCCAATTCAATGGAATGTTTTAGAAACCAACTGTATCTTAAATCTGATTTTCTGATGGGGGAACCAATACTGGTGCCATTTACCAATTAGGACTGTAAGGCTGCTATGTTAAGAATGGACTAAATAAAATAGAATGACAAATTACTTGTTCATATTAGGCATATCCCAAACCCAACTTGTAGGAGGTGGAGCATATGGTTGCCCATTTGCAAGAGTAATTGGAGCCCATGGGATTTGCTAGTATGGTGTATTCATAAAACTAAGAATGAGCTTTGGAGGGAATCCATATTCATTCATTGTACTGAAATAACTAAAGAATCCTGCAGATGTGGCTATGACTCCTTGTAACAGATAGGCATGAGTGATCAATCTAAGAGACACTAAATGGTCATCCTTCTTTCTTGGTTTACGAGTCATGATATCAATTTCAGCCTCCTCATAAGCAAAAGAAATAGCAGGTAGAATGTCAGTACCAATACAAATGGTGAGAATAAAGGCATTACTCAATGGAAGGGGTAATCCAATAGCGATTTCACCTACGTATGGGAACACTTCAGTAATATTGGATGTAAGAAGATAGACGATAGTTTTTTTAAGATTGTCGAATATCTTTTCTTCCTTCTTCCACACCATCAACAATTGAAGCAAAGTCGTCATTCAATAAGATCATATCTGCAGCATCTTTAGTAACATCAGATCCACTGATACCCATTGAAATACCAATGTCACCTTATTTGATTGCTGGTGAATCATTGACCCCATCTCCTGTAACTCCGACTACATGACCCAAATATTAACAAGCTCTAACAATCATCAATTTTTATGCTGGAGATGTACGAGCAAATACAACCTAAGGTTTACTGCACCAACTTCTAAGTTTTCTGTCTTTCATTTCTTCAGGTAAATTTTCACCTTGAGCTGCTTCCTCTTCAAGTGCTTAAACAATTAAATCACCATGAATAACAATTGCTGGGGCAAGTCTAAAAGCTTCCTCATATGCCATTGATGGATTTTCATCCAAAAGATCATCAACAGTCTTACCAGTGATGATACCAATTTATTTAGCAATAGCACCTGCTGTGGGTGGTTGATCTCCAGTAACCATAATAACCTTAATACCAGCTGATTAACATTTTTTGATAGCTTGAGGTACAGTAACTTTAGGAGGATCCATCAAAGATAAGAGACCTAAGAAAGTGAAATTTTCCAATTTAAATTTGAGTGTGTCAACTGAATTTAAATTGAATTAATATCCCTTATGATATTCAGCTCTTGGCAAGTGCAATTTTGCGAATCCTAACACTCTTTCTCCACCTTTACCAAAAGTTAAGTTGACTTATTTGAATTTCTAAGTAATTTATTCATCAATAGCTTGATTTCTACCTTCCACTAAGAGGTAACTGCAAAATGTCCACAATTTTTCAGGTGCTCCCTTAATGTAAACACAATAATAGGAGTCTTGAGTTTCCCAATTGACAATACAAAGTGAAAACTTATTGGTTGAGTTGAATGGCATCTTAGCCAATGATTTATCTGGTAATTCTGCGAATTATCTTCTTTGTCTTGTCAATTCAATGTCTTCGATTGGTTAAAAGAACTTGATCAAAGCAGTTTCAGATGCATCTCCAATAGTTGGAGTATCCAACCAATTGATATTTTATTTATCTTTAGCTTGAATATTAAACTTGGCTTCACTAGTAATGATAGCACAATCATGTAAATCTCTAAATGTAGGATCATTAGTCTCATATTCATATTCTGCATTCTTCCCTGCAATCAATTTATTCAACGCTCTCCTCTTCAATCCATCATACCAAACATTTTCAACACTCATCTTGTTCTAAGTCAAAGTTCCTGTTTTATCTGAACAAATGCAACTTGTTGATCCAAGAGTTTCAACAGCTTCCAAATTCTTCACCAACACCTATTTGTCTGCCAATCTTTTTGCAGTGATAGCCAAAGAAACTGTGATACATCCCAATAATCCTTCAGGCACATTTGCAACAATAATACCAATAGCTTAACCAACAGCAGTATCTACTGATGCCTTTTCGACAACCCAATGAGAGAATCAAAAATAAGATACCCAAACCAACAGCAATACAAGAAATCAAAATAACGAATCTCTTCAATTCAATATTTAATGGTGTTTCTGGTGTTTCTCCTCCAGTTGCCAAATCTGCAATCTAACCCATTACTGTTTTATCACCAATTTATATAACCATTCCCAATCCAGATCCTTCTTTGCATAAGGTTCCAAAAAATGCTAAGTTCTTTGTTTCCAAAGGATTCTCACTTGTGCATTCAACCACTCTCAACAATGGATCACATTCTCCTGTCAAAGCTGAGTTATCCACCTTCATCTCTCTAGATTGTATAATTCTAATATCAGGCAGGTATTTTGTCTCCCATCTTCACTTCTACTATGTCTCCTGGCACTATCTTCTCTGCAGGAACCTGTTTCCTTTGTCCCCCCCTAATTACTATACAATTTTAAGGCAAGAAATTCTTAAATCCTTCCATCAAAGCATCAGCCTTGGCAGATTGATTATAGGTAATTGAACCTGTTAGTAAAATAATTGCTATCAAAATAATTGCTAAAACATAGATCTTGTTATTGTACCCAACCACAAGTTAGACTTTGCTCCTAGGGCATCTGGATTCACACCATACAAAGCAAAACATGCGAAGGAGGCTATCCATAACAAAATTGAAAATGGCTGAACCATCTCCTTTATCAATTTAATCCACCATGGAGTCTTCGCTTTTTCTGATAACTTATTATCACCATACTAATGGTTCTTTTATACAGCTTAGTCATCAGATAATCCTTCCTCTCTGCTTGTTCCCAATCTGAAATATTATATCATCCAATTACCTGTTTGCTAAAGTTATTATATCTACCTTATGCTCATCCATGTTCCTGTACTCTTCTCCTTTGTTTTATGCCTTTTTGAGGACATCTTGTTTTGTATTGGTAGGAGTATCCACTGGTACAATGACATCCTTTACCATAATTTTTTATTCCTAGGAATACAAATTCAGAGCTTACTTTCATCTGGTTAAGCATCTGACTTTGTCTAGAAACCAAGGCCTACGCTTTCATGGAGCTCTTACGAGCAGATTCGCTTTGCTGCATTCCTAAACGCACACTTTATCTCAAAATTTCGAAACCCGCAACGATCTGAGGATTCGTAGCCTATGTGAAGTTCTACTAACCGTCATTTAATGGTCGATATGAAGCCATTCACAATAAATTATGAAAAATAATATCTAAAGAATATTCATTCCATCACACCTTAAAATATAGAATCACAATTTCAAGCTGAAGATTGCATCACTAATTAAATCCATAAATGTAAAATTATTCTGCTCAAATGAAGCATCAAGCTTAACATTCTAAAAAATAAGCACTTTCCCATTAAATCCACTCCTCTATCGATTATAATCACAGAGAAATAGGCGATAGAAGTTCTATATTCGGAACTCCGTAATCTTTTAAAAACTTCACTCAATAGAAATAAATCTGACGACAATACGACAACGAACTTTAGAGAATTCAAGGAACACTTATTTTTTATCATTTCAACCACTGAAAACTACTATTATGAACATTATAGAAATAATCAAATTTTCATCGAGAAATTCCACGACTTAATTCTGCATCAAGTTGAAATAAGAATGCCTTAATACTTATTGTACAAACTCATTGGAAGATGAAAACAACCAATAAGGGCTGGGATCTATGATTCTTTGTAAGAAAGAAAATCTGAGAATATTTTGATGGAATTAAATTAGAAATTAAAAACTTATATGTTAAAGTTAAATTATAATAATTTCAGCAGCATTTTGGTTTTTATTACTCTTTTTGCTTTTCCACCATTTCTTCTGTCATCTGCGACCCTATCCTTACACCAATAGACTTAATATTTAGATCATATCATACCTCATTTGTCGCATCAATGTCTCTCTATTCTATTTTTTTTAGTACAGCTTCAGCTGCTTCTTAAAAGATCTAATATTTTTATGATAGAATTACTTTGTCAACTTGAAATCCTGTTTTTGCAGAGGCCTCAACGAAAATCAAGTCGTGCTTCTTGGCAAATGTTTATCCTTCCTCAGCCGAAATCACTCTTCTAATAGATTTTCATATAATTTATACTTGTCTGATAAATCTGTCTTGTTAGCAACTAACACTAATGTAATTTTATCATTTGCATAGCTTTTTGTCTCTTCCATCCATCTAGTGATATTCTCAAAACTATCTCTGCTTGTCACATCATACACAATCAATGCACAAATCGATCCTCTATAATATGATCTAGTAATTGATTTAAAACTTTCTTATCCAGCCTAACATATACACTTTAGTTTATACAGTATCCCAAATTTAGAGCTTTATGTTCTTTTATCTAATATTCAAAGTCTTGCTTCCGAACTCAACTCCTATTGTTGTATCATGATCCAATTTAAACTTTCTATCCAAAAACTGCAAAAGCAAGCACGATTTTCCAACACCTAACTCTTTAAGAAATCTAATTACTTGAATCTCCGATTATAATAAATTTAAACAAGTATGCATAAGAACTCATCAGAATGAATTTTTGTTTTTTATATAAATATTATAATATTAGTAATTGTTACTTTTACAATTTAAATGTTGAATTTGTAGAAAATTTAGAAATTATATAGATTAATAATGCTGTGTCTTATCAATTCTATTCAACAACAAGAACTACGATTGATTTTCTTCTTTACTTCTTGTACAATAGCCTATTTTTTTAAACTTCTTATTCCCATTAATTCTTCAATTTTTCCACCATCTTCATGCTTTTTTATGAATTCAAGAATTTCTTATGTAAATTTAGATATTATAGAAGGAATGCTCATGTAGTTCTCATCCTAAGCCAAAGAAAATACGCTGCTTGAAGTTTGAGAATATTACATTTAATGGGTAGCAGCAAATTACTCACCTTCTTCAAATTATATGTAATGCCTTACAATTAAATAATCATCCTCAATACCTATCATTCCCACCCTCCTTATCTTAATCCATGTCATCATAAAACAATTTATCGCATTTATTACCAACCAATCTAATTACTAGTTTCTCTTAATCCACATACTATTGGATTTCCTCATACCATTTCTTCAGATTCTCATAACTATCCCTGCTAGAAAGATCAAAAATCAGAATAATTCCAATGCAAGTTCTATAATGAACCCATGCCATCGAACGGAATGGCTCTTTCCCAGACTTGGACATAATATACATGGCTATTTACAATGTCAATCAGTTTTATCTGAACCGGCTTCTGACCTATCAGTATCTCCTTTTGACCAATTGTGATCTTGTCATTATGTCTTAGCACAAATTGATTAGTCATGAACATTGATAGAAACGTTGACTTCCCCACTCCCGAATCTCCTATGATAGCTATGCTTAGCTCCCATTCACTTTACAACATTTCAAAATTATTTCAATTTTAATATCAATTATATTCAACAATTAATTATAATCATTTTTGAGCCTTGACTTTTTAAAATATACCATTGTCTAACTATGATTACTATATTAATTTATCAATCTAGAGTTTTTTTTCATTACTCTCCAATTCCACCAATTTCGATTTCAAAATAGAATTCAATCTTTCCACCTCCAAAATTAAAGTGGTGTTTTTTTATTCCAAATCCTTATAGTATTAGGCATTAACTGAGCAATTGCATTTCTATTGGCTTAATTCCTTAATAATCTTATCCTTAGATCTACACTTAACTTAATACTTACTCAATTTAAGATTGCAATTTCTGTATGATGACCTTGCTATCAGATATGTGATTAGATTTGATCATCAAATTTATCTAGTTATCTTACTTTTACAGTTAATCTAAGTAGTAGGTTTCTATGGCTTGTTTCTCTTTATTCAATTAATTTTTCTCGTCCTTCAAAGATTAACATTGGTGACCTAAGATTGACAATTGACTTTAAAGCTATTGGATCTAGGCATTTAACTAATTCTCCAATTTCTTTTACTAATCTTAATCCTGGATTATTTCATTATATTTCGATTACATTTCCTCAATTTTACTAATTAAATTATTTAAATATCTACATTTAATCAAATTATTTTAATTTCTCTTAATACAGATTTATTTAATCCTGCAATTATTCGATCTCCTTCAACTTCTTAATCTTAAATTCATTATATTCATTCATGACTGCCTTCAACTGCTGTTTGTCTTCAACCACACTTTTTTATCCAATATTTATCTGTAACTTATGCAATTCGGAATAGAGCAGTCTAATTCTTATTAAAGTGAATACTTATTATCCAATTCCTTATTGAGTAGCAGTTATTTCATTTGCAATCTCTCCTGTTGGTAGTTGTTGTGTAGAGTTGTAATTTTATCTTAGAGAACTTGAACTTAGGCCTAAAGTGAATTGATATTGTCTTCCTTTCCTTCGATTTCCTCTTTTGAGACTTCTTGCTAACTAAACTGCTTCTGAGTATTCACATAAACTTATTCAAGTTCAAATTGGTAATTGTATAGTTCATTTTGTAAATATTCAGTTTGATTTGTTAATTCTGATACCTTTTTCTCAAGAGCCCCCACTTTCTCTAATGCTAGATTAAATCTAAACCTTGATATAGTGTCAATTAAGTTTATAGGTATCGATTGGTCATCTTCAATTCCTCATTTTGATTTGAATTTTTTGAGTTCAATCCTGATATTTTACTATAATCTATGTTAGAATTGACAATCGGGTTCAAAGGGTATTATATTTAATTGAATTAAATAGAAACTCTTTCTTGACTCGGCCTCTTGGAATTCATAAATTGATATTTTTCTGTTAATTATTTTTGTTAATTTCTAATAATGAGAAATATGAATTATGAGATTTATAAAAATTTAAGAAAATTATCAAATGTGCTCAATGATCTTATGATTGCATTATTTTTATAAAATAAAGAATCTAATTTGCATTAGCCATTTTTTAATTAATAAACTAAAATAAAGAGATGTTCATTAAATTTTGTTTTCTTTGAAATAAAATTATACTGAAAATTTTGAAATAAAGAATTATTTATACATTTTTTTATAATTCATAAAAAGCGATTGCATCTAATCAGTGTAAGAGATTCATTGATTTAATTAACAAAAGTAAAGAAAGTTGAATGGAATATTTGATAATTTCAATATTTATGAAAATCTGAAGGAAGTAGCGATTTTGGAGGACAAAAAAAATTATCTTTGAAAAATCTTATTTGGAGAAACAAAATGTATTACTTCTTTGTAAATATTTTTATTCTTTTTTATTTTATAATTGATTTTACTATTATAGGTAGATTACTTTTGTTAACTGTTTATGTAATAGCTAAATCAATTTTATAGATAAAAATCTCTACCTAAATTAAGTGAAATTTAAGCAGTGAAAACGATAATTTTACTTATTTTTATAGATGCATAATCCATAAAGTCTATCCAATAAAGAATTTATCCAAAAGAGAGTCATTCAAAATGGCTAATCTTTTGAACATAACATTTATAATAAACATTATTTCGAATCTTTTCTTAAACAAGATTAGTCATTAAATGATTTAAACCAGTCAAATTATTCTATTATATTAAGCTCAGATGAATAAGATGTAATTTATCAAATATTAAATCTTTTTTCTTATTTTAGTCTAAATTTAACTTAATTAATAGTTATTATTATTTTTATAAATTCATTTCTAAGTTATTGAAAAATAATAAAAATGATAAAACTAAGAGTTCTATAACAATTACAACATAAAACCATTATAATAATATAGAATCTGTTTGAATTTGCTCTCTTAATGACATCAAAATTTAATTTCTCAAATATAGTTTATATTATTTAATAGATTATTTTTATTTAAATTTTCATAAAGCAAAAAAAATGGAAATTAGTAGCCATATGTTTAAGGAAAGCTTATAATATTGTAAAAGGGTGTTTAGCCATATTAAGGTTATAGGCTATGAAGATTCTTGAATTACACCAAATGAATAACAATATTAAATTATGATAAAATTAAGATGCAATCTATCAAATTTGTTAATGCCACAAAGTCTTAATCCTTTTGATTGCCAAATTGGTGATAAATGATATTCTAATGTAACAAAATAAGGAGATGTAAAAATAAATATCTAAATTAGAAAAACGAACAACCACAAAATAAAATGTATATTGCTAAAGTGAGAGGGATTTAAAATTAAAAATACCTATAAACACTAGACTTGCATAATTTCAGGAATATTAAATTGAGAAGGTAGTTTAGTAACACAAAATCTAAATGGCTTTTAATTACAAAACTAGTTTTGTTATAAAATAATTTAATTATATACTTCTGGCAAAGAACTAAATTAAAAAATATTAATTATATTAAATATTAATGCTTCTAAATGTTATACTAATGGGAATGATTACACTTGATTATTTATTTTTTCATTTGATTGATTAAATTATATCTTGAAATATAAATTTAAATCATGAGAGTTGAATCGAAATATCTTAATAAAATGTAAATATTTAAATTTCATTAAAGAAGATCGACAATTAAATTATTAATATTAGATGAACAAATATAGTTTAATATTTTTAGATAAAGGATCTGAAAGGGAATATTAGGAATAGAAAATCAATTAGTTGAGAAAACCAGTCTATTTCTTTAGCGCAATAGGGTTGTTTTTCATCAGCATGACGAAAATGATCACAGAAATCTTGGATAACTAATTGAATCATTTGAGCATAATAATTGTGACCTAAATTTATCTCATCCTATCAATTTTCATAATAAAATGGAAGCCTCAATTAGTATAGTCCTGTTTGGTGATTTTAAACTATTTGCTATTAGCATATTAATATATGTTAACAAGTACTATTTCATATGAAGCCCACTAATTATTTGCTAATAATTTTGTTGCTTGTAATTTTGTGATCATTTTGGCTGTGGATGTGTATTAGGGAATATTCCTCGTAACCACTACAATGCTAATACGATTAGGGATTGCTATATATGAAGCCAATAACCCATAATACAATGTTTATTTTGCTACAATATTGTTAATTTTCTTTTTAAGTTTTTATATTCGAAAGTTAAATTACGAGAGTCGTAGCTTCTTTTTATTAAGTTTAAAGGATAATTTAATGGAATAAATTTTGCCAATTATTGTAAATAAGTCATATATCTTATTTCAATTTGAAAGTAGCCATTTGAGATTTTCATTAATTTCATCGCGTTAATTGGAATTTTGTTGTGACAACTCAGAGAATTTGAAGTAATTCTTAAGGGAGTGGAATTATTAATAGTAAAGTCTCGAATAGTTTTGCTTTTCAGACATTAGGCGAAGATAATCTCAAGAGATTAAGTCTTATAGTAAATAAATTGAGATAAAAAAAGGCTCCAAATAAACGAAAATGATAACAATTTGCTTCTTTAGTTATTAATAGCCGACATTTTTGATAAAATTTGAGAATAACCCTCAAGCATAGGAGAAATTAAAACGCTATTTTTTCAAGACAATTGAAAAGGAAAGACATATTCATTTCAAGATTTTCAAATGTATAGTAAGCAATCTGTCAATTTCATTAAGATAAGCCAACATGCATCAATTACATTTATTAAGGATAAATTGTTTCAAATAAATTTTGAATTACAAAATATTAAACAATTAGTTCAAATAATAAGAATTTTCAATTGACCCCATTTTATCAAGATTGAAGGAATTTTTTAAATTTAAATAGATAAATTATAAAATTATCACATCGTAAGAGGCTAAGGTAAAGATGATTAAGACCTACTTTATGCGATTGATTTATGATATTTTCAATGAGAGTAAAAAAGATTCTACAATAATAATAAACTTGGAGCATTTTTAAGAACCATATATAAGATATTATGGAAGGGAAATCAACGAGTTTTAGGATACAGCTATTTTAACAGTTGTCAAAACATTAGTTACGAAAAAATAGAAATTAAATATTGGAAACAAAACAACTATTCTAATAATGTTGAATGAAGAACCGAACTACCCATTCTAGTTTTAACTTTAGAATTGATTTTATATATCTGAAATCTTAATTAGTATACAAATATTAATCAATATTCTGAGATTGTCCTCTTCCTCTTCTGCTATTGAATTGATTAAAGAATTTAGCTTGTAATAATTTTACGATTCAACTCATTCTAATATTAGATTGGACTATC
This sequence comes from Paramecium tetraurelia, assembly GCF_000165425.1. Classification (NCBI taxonomy): domain Eukaryota; phylum Ciliophora; class Oligohymenophorea; order Peniculida; family Parameciidae; genus Paramecium; species Paramecium tetraurelia. The sequence goes on along the minus strand of NW_001799311.1, from coordinate 95,754 downwards.
AAACAAAGTAACATTAATATCTGTTTTATTAAGTGGATTGAGTTTACTCTTAGCACTCCTATGATTTATTTATTTAGTATAATTAAAATAAGTAGGTTTTTGAAGGAAGCAGTCATATTGATTACCTCTTGTTTAGAGAAGCTATGCATTTTTGAATTGTTCAAACATCCTTGTTTATAATTTAAATGATTATTTGGAGTAGAGAGTGTAGTTGTCTTAGAAAGAGCATTTTTAATCTAAGTATCTTCCATTTAGTTCAAGTTCGTAGGTTCTATTAGTAATTTTATCATTGAATCTACATTTAGTTTATCTTTATCTAATCACACGATCCTCAGTTTCTTGAATAGATTCATTGACTTTTTTATCTTATATGGAACTCAAATTGGGTCTTAAAGCAAATGAAAAATCATTTTATAAATTTACTGCCTTGCCATACCATTTAATTCTTTTTTATTCCAAATCTTCTAACCCAACAAAAGATTACCTTATTGATTGGCAACGTCAGATGGTCTTAAAAATAGGATATCTTCAATTTTGGCATGTAGAAATTAGAACTCTTTTGGTGAATCAATGCTAATGGCCATTTAATGATTAACATGTCTTTCTCTATTAATAGATGGCTTTTTAGTTTCATCTCTTGTAAATGATAAAATATTTTGTTTGCGCATAACTGATAATTTATATTATAAAATAATGAAATCAAGAGGTCTGTCAACACCAGGAAAATAATAATAGGAAGTGCTTTAAATAGTGTTTGATCTCGGAGAAAAGAAACAAGTATATCAATCAAATTAAGATTTAAGGAAACATTGCATGTATACGATGATTCTGATATAACTATGATTGCAAAAGAATTTGTTAACAAACATTCATTAAAAGAGGAGGCTACTATTTTAATAGAATAAACAATAATTAGCAATCTTTAAGATAGCCATTGTTCTAAATAAAGCATTTTTGATCGATTACATAATGAAGCTGCCGTTAAGACCCAAAAAAGACAATAATAATTTATCACCAACAGTTTATCTTAGACTTTTAGTGCTTAAAAAACATTACCATACAATGCAGGAGAATAGTTGTATTTGAAATCGAAGCAAAGTCGAGTTTCAGAGCATAAATAAGATGTTTTATATTCTTTCAAGCCGTATATAAGTGAGAAAAGCTTATCTTTGGCCAAAAGACCTAACATGCCAACTTAAGATTATTTGATTATGCAAGGCAAGTAGATGGCATACAGAAAAGAACAATTAAGAAACAGTAGAATGGCAGAGTAGAATTAATACTGTTCATTTTAGCCTGCCATCAATCCTATGTAAATTAGATTATAAATTTTGATTAGAAGCCAAAAGATTTCTTAAGAAAAGGAAAGAAACTACTCGAGTGCACAAACAAGCTCGATACATGATCGATTATATCAATAAGGCTTAAATTCTTTAAAGAAAAAGAAAGATGCAAGTCAAATGATTAATTACTCTTGCATGATGTCTCCAATAAAACGAAAGCCTTCAGATATTCCATTTTTAGAGAGAATGCAAATGTCCATACAGAAAAGACAAAAGAAGTTAGAAGAAACTGTGCTGACTGAAGAGCCGACACATGATATAACAACTGGTTAAAAATTATACCGACCAATTATTGGAAGACCACCCACCAATGAAGTATTCATTATCTAAAAGATGTATTTTATAGCGAAATAACTCAAATCTTCCAATTGGAGAATATTTATTTCAGATGAGAACTGTATAAGAGGATCATCACAATTATTTAATTGAATAATAACGATAATCCCTTATGAATTCTAAGGCCAAATCTTCGGAAAAATCAAGCTAGATTTATGAGGACAAGAAGAGAAAAGTTCTTGAAGATATATTCGCATTACTTGATTCAGATGGAGATGGGTAAATTTCGGCATCCTCTATAGAAATATCTGGAATACAAGCAGAGATTTTATCTATTCTAGCACCCCTATTATGTGAAATGGAATCAATCTAGGCTCATTTAGATTTAGAATAATTTATAGAAGCAGCCAATAGATTGATATAATCTTTAAATGTTTCAGATAAAAATAAATTAATAAATGGATTAAGACCAAAAAAAATGCTAGATCTCGATTAATGTACTTTTTAAGTAACAGTTTATATTAAACTAAGCCTAAACTATGCAAGCACTCAATGAAATTAGTTAAATCAGGCCCTAAATTATAATAGAATGTAATTAATTATCATTTCATTGTAGAAACTTGAATTAGTGAAACAAGAATAGGAGCAAAAAGTAATGTAGGAATGCACCTTTAAACCTCAATTATACAATCCACTTAGAATTTATGATTTCATGCTTAACCAATGAAGATTCCTGAGAATTTTGTTATTAATTTTATGTGTTATTATAACTATTAATAGGTATATATGGATTACCTTTAAGTGTTCTAAAATTCTAAGTATTTTTGAATGGTTGCCCTGGATCTTACCTAATAAACAATTAAATATACTTAAATTTTTCGTTACTACAACTTTCTCTTTATTTCTAAGCCCCTGATTCACCTCCTCATATCATCTATATCGAGAATGGACTTTAAACTCTCGTCTGAACCAAAGATTCCTTAGATAGATCAAATGTAATATACGTGGGTTTAACTAAAAGTAATATAAATAATTAAAACACAAGAAATTAAGAATAATTCTAAAGTTGATATATCTTTAATAGATGAGAGTAAGTATTGCGATTCTTTTAATAATGATATGTTATTATTATTGTTATATAATCTTATTTTAATAAAAATCATTTTGATAAATAAATAAATTATTTTTTCAGATGGGGACATGTTAAACTAGAAAAAGCAAAATTAATAGTTAAAACACCGCAACAACTCCTGTGAGTTAGTTTTCAAATAAGATAATTTCTTATTCACAGAATTGCATTGACACAAAACCAAAACCAATATTTGTTCCTCAAAGACCTCCTAATGTGGAATATAGTGATTATGATCCAACAAGTATCTATCTTTATAACCTTAGATCCGCATCGACAGTTTAATGTAAGGATAAATGGAGTTCATTTTGAAGTCATAAATTCAGTTGAAGAAGACATTTTGGGATAACTAGATTGATTCAATTTTTAATGATATAAGATTTATTTCAATCAACTTTTCATTCATTTATCCGTCATCATTATTATTAATTTATCTGAGCTCAGCCTCAATTACTCAAAGGCTCTTTTTTCTTAATTCCAAAAGTCCTCTAAAAAATAAAAACGAGTAACATTCTTGATAGCAGTTGTTGAGTATTTACAAATCCCAATCTGCAAAATTTAAACACAGATTAAACTATTTCAGAAAGAACGGAAGGATGGTAAGTCAAGCAGAATGACAATACAATATTACTGTTCGAATTAATAATAAAGGCAAGCAATTGCAATATTCACTCCAAGCAAGCCATTTGCACACTTTACTATTTTAATTAGTGGTTTTCATTCTCATTGAAGTTAAATTTATTCCCATCATTTTAATGTTACAGACTAAGTCTAATTGAGAATTATCTATTATTTTTAATTTTCTTGATTACACGATTATATAATAGACTTCAATTAATTAATTCATATTTATAAATCATTTCACACTATTTTAATTTTTTATTGTTTTTTAATTCAAATTTAATAACAATATAAAATCTTTTATAATTCTTCTTCAATATTCTTTTTGCTGAAAACTTTCAATAGAATCATTTTTTAATGAAAATTTTGAATGCCTCCAAAAACTTCAAAGCTTTTCTTAATTTTGTTGAAACCATCATTCATGAACGAATCAAATCCTATCGACAATTTAATTAAAATTAGGAATAACTCATGAATTCAAGTTTATCACCTTTCAAATTTTAGAATATTTCTCATCACAATAATGAAATAGATATTGATATTTCTTCTTTTTTAAGTGTCTACACATAAATATTATGAATAGATCAATATGAAGGATTTAAATTTCTCATTTAGGAAAAATTTCTATTTCTACAATAATATTGTGTAAGCTTAAAAGAGTATCACATTTTCGATCTGGAAAAATCCGATTACTTTTTGATGAACTACTGATTAAACTGAATTTCTGATATTTTGATATTTTTCAATTTCTTCTGATGTAATAACGATTTAAAGAGAGTATCAAGAATCATAACTAAATTTGATTTAGATTTTACGATCACCTTCATGAATTTTTGATCTCCAGGATGGCTAAGACGTTTCTGTTTGGAGTCAAAACAGAGGATAGTTAAGTGATTTCTCTGAGTTTTAAACAAATAAGTATAATTAAAATTTATAATTGGTAAATGGAATATTGGTCTGAAATTACAAATGAGACCCTGGAGAATGCCAGAAAGTATAAGAAATAGGAGTAGGAAAGACAGCATCTCTGTATAAACGATAGCTTGATCGATTCGGAGGCTTAGGAATAGTATGAGAAATGTTCTTAATCCCTCTTCCTCAATTGGTAAGTGTTTATGCTGAAATTGGAATGGGAAAGACATAAACTGCAAGATTGCCTGACTGTTGCAAAAAAAGCCAATATCAAAGCGGATTAGGAGATAAAGAAAATGTGTTGTGGAAGTATCAAATAAAATCTGCAGGGTTATTTTGATTAATTATAGAGAGATGATTTTGATATTATTAAAAATTTATGATTCCTAAAGTTGTTGGTTATGCGGCATTCTAATCTTATGGGGATTTGCCATACCCATCTCTTAAAGCGGGGAAACGTACATTAGACTCCAATGAAGTTTGGGAGCAAAGTAAGCTTGATTTCGACATTAACATAGCTGTTAGAAATGAAGACAAAGAGAGCTTTTACAAGAATTCCAACTATCATTATTCGAATAAATAAGTGTCTCTGGATTCAACAGTACAGCCCCCTCATTATAAGAATGTGTATAAGGCCAATAAAGTAAGGAAATGATATTCTAAATCTTTATAGGCTCATTTAGAGAGTGCAACTTCTAGCGATTTTTTCCAAAAAACAGGGAATTCAGCTATAACACCAGAGAACCCTCTACTCAAGACTGGTTGCGAACATTGGAAATCCACATATTAAGCATCAATTGTTGATCCATATGCAAAAAATAGAGCAATGCCACCTGAATGGAGTTTGAATAGACCTCCTTATGTAGTGGAAACGTATTATGCATACATAACTATGATAGGAAAGTTGGGCCATCTGAGTATAAGAAGCAATATGGGTAGATCGGAGAGAATCCCAGAGAAAGATTAAATTAATTAGATGAAACTCATCCGAGAGCATTTGATGAATTGAGATTGGGAACATCATAAGAAGCGTAGCATGTCCCTGGATATACAGGATTCATACCCTCGATTATAACTAGTTCTAAAGCTATGGAGCATGGAAATGGAACTGAACCAAGAACAGATTTTATGAAAACCAATTTAAAAGAGAATTAGTATAATCATTTATAGTAATCATAGTCATACAAAAATTCCAGGATATGCAGGACATGTTCCAAGATCTGTAGTCAATTAAAGAGACCAACCACGATAATCCTGCTTTAGCAATTGATACAGATTTCATTTATTATTAATAATTCATATCCACATAACTAATAATTTATGATTCTTAATAAGCTATCCTTTCTTTATTTAATAAATATATAAGAGATATTTACATAATAAAGAGAAATAAGAGATTATTTATACGTGTGTTATTTTCATTTAATTAGTAATTATATAATGTGAATTGCAAACATTTTTAATGAAAAAATGATTGAGGAAGTAGAATTGATTTATGAAATTGAAATTGTTTTACAAAAGAATTAATTTAGTTTTAATTCTTGACTAATGAAAGAATTAGTAAATAAATTATTTAGATAATTTTATAAAAATATTAATGGACTTAGATATAGCCATCGAGGCAAGAGAGAAAGTACGCAATCCAACAATCAAATTGAATAAGAAATTAGCCATAGCTATAGGAGTACAGGTATTTGGTTATTTAAGGCCCTTACTAAATCAGAGAAGAAACCATTTGATGAATTAGTCTCATAAGAACCAACAAATAAATTGATTGCAGTTCATTTTGGAGTTGGCGATTAAGATGATTATAATACCATCTGCGATTTTGTTAAACAGTTCGGATAGAACAAAGTAATGATCTACCCTGTAAGGAATTATGCATTTATTGAATTCTAAACCATCCTATAGAGTTAACAATTAATACAAGTATGACTCATCTAACCCTTAGTCTTTATAAATATTTGAGAATATCAAATACGCAAATCTCAAGTATCCAAATAAAGAGAGAGCCACCATGTTCTTTTATACAAACTAACAAGATTTGACTGGAGGAGGAATGTGTGATATCCCAAATGCCATGAGACAAGTCAATGTCCCAGGACTGTATTTAATTCACGATTTTATAACACCAGAATATGAAAAATACATTATGGATCTAATAGATAAGCAAGAGTGGTCAAAATTGAAATAAAGAAGAGTTCAACATTATGGCTATGAATTCATATACGGAGATAATACAGTCAATGTCGATTAACCTGCAGAAAAGAAAATACCTGCTTTTCTTGAGGATGTCAGAGCCAAAGTGTCTGATCTAGTGAAACCTCAGGCAGAAATAAATCAACTTACAATTAATGAGTATTTGCCAGGCATGGGCATTCCACCTCATTTTGATGTTCATCCTCCATTTCATGAAAAATTTGTTTCTATCAGTTTGCTCAGCGGTTTGGTAATGTCCTTTAAATCCTACAAAGGAGAAGAACAACATTTATATCTCCCTCCTAGATCTTGTGCTTTTTTTACTGGAGAAGTTAGATTTGCTTGGTTCCACTCCATTGCCTCAAGGAAAATCGATAAAATAGAAGGCGAAACCCACTTTAGATCAAGAAGATTAAGTTTGACTTTTAGAACAATTAGGAATGATTTGAAATGTGATTGTTAATATAAATTCTTTTGTGAATCTTAGGGATTCAATCCAGAGACAATGAAGAACAAAAACCCTTTGTTGCAAGAATATTTAGCAAAATAGAATTAAAATGGAATTGTGTAGGACAATAAAGTTGTTCCCAATAAAACTCAAGAAGAAATCTAATTACTCGAAGATTAACAATAACAATTATTACAAATACCTAAAGCTACAGAAGTAGAAAAGAAATATGTCTATGAAATTTATGAGAAAATTGCACCTCATTTCAGTTCAACTAGATATAAGCCTTGGCCTAAGATCGAACAATTCCTCAAATCCCTAGAACCTGGATCTCTTGTCGCTGATGTCGGGTGTGGAAATGGCAAATATTTAGGCTCAAATCCAGATATTTCAATGATTGGTACTGATAGAAGTGAAAATCTATTGAAAATCTGTAAAGAGAAATCTGAAGCTTATTAAGTGTTTAGTGCTGATTCTCTGAGATTACCCTTAAAATCTGAAATGTTTGATGCAGTAATCTCAATTGCAGTCATTCATCATTTCTCAAATAAGTAATAATTCTCATTTAACTCTATAGAATTCTTAGATAATAAGCAATCAGAGAGTTGCTAAGGATTTGCAGATCCAAAGGACTAATATTAATATATGTTTGGGCTATGGAATAAGAGGAGAAGACCTTTAATGAACAAGATGTCTTCGTGCCTTGGAATTTGCAATTTAAATATGAGGATGAGAAAGTCATCAATTAGGAAGGTATCATAATCATTTAATATTGCTAGTGTAATAACAATTCAAAATTGACGATCAAAAAAAGACCGTTGTGTATAAACGATATTATCATGTGTTTAAGCAAGGCGAGATAGAGGAACTATTGTCAGAAATGCCAGGCTTTAAGATAGTAAATAATAATTATGACCATGCTAATTGGGTGGTTGTGTTATAAAAAGATTGAAAATTGCATATTCATTTTAATATTATTATTAATAAAATATAAAATGGCATAATAAAATAATCATCTTCATCTTAGATATTGGAGTTCTAGCGATTGGGATTTTAAGAAAAAGAAAGAACTTCAACATTAAATGCTAGTTACTAGATAGAGATTCTTTGAATCTATGAAACCATAAGAAGTGAAGCGGATCAATACGACCAATTTTCATAAATATGTGATAGATATCAGAGAATATTATGAAAAAAAAAATTAGCAACTATTGTCGAGTAAAAAATATAGCAGAAGCACTAAATCCTTAAAAAATTTATTTAGTAATAACAATCTAATCCTTAAATTTAAATCGTAAACATTCTTTCCAGATATAAATTGATCTGTATTATTATTATTATCTTAATTATACATCCCCTTATGATTCTGATTCCTTCTCCACATATTCGAGAATATCTCAATTTATTCACAATTAATCGTTACTGAAAATTCAACAACCTGATGAGGATGTAATATCAATAAGTTTAGCAAAATTTTAAATACCTTATATATCGAATTAATATTTCACTTCTATGTATTTACAACTAAAAGCAATCTATCAATACAATTTTTAAATAACTTTATTATTATAGTAAACTAATTGTCATTATTACAAATTATTTCTACTCTGCTTAGAATTGCACATAGAGTAATTGATAAAACAAATTGGATGTATTTTAAGTTTACATATTTTTTAAAACAACATTTATTATTATTATATTCATTTTAAAAGAAAGAGTTAATAGGAGATTTTCCAAATTAATACTAAAATGTTTTTACTAAATTTGTGGATTCAAAAGTTTGATTTAATTTTTGCTTAAAACAACAACTAAATATTTTAATGAAAAACATCTTAATAACAATTATTGATAAATTGTTAAAATATCATTCTTGAATAATTAATTTATTCAATTTAAATATCTGATATGATCAGAAATTATTAGAGTGGTTTTTTAAAAGCTGGGCATATTATAGTATTTTTAAGTTTAAAATTAATACAACAAATTTAGTATAAATAATATCTAAAAAATTATATTATTATTATATAAAAATTGGCTTTTTATTCAATTAATTTTATTTTATTTCTAACAAAATAAATTTCGAATTATAATGGTAATTTTTAATTTGATTTTATTATTAATTAGAACAAGATTTAATCTCTGAAAATATAATAATATCGTGGATTTCTAGTGCAAAGGTATACAATTTTTTTGATTAACTTCATTAATTAGTCAAATAACATAATTAAGAACCAATCCTTTAGTAAAAGAGAGTTATTATGAAGACATTTTTCAATATTTTCATTCTGTAACTTATTATATAAGCTATTATCTTAATTATATACTTTTGAAGATTACAGTTTAATATTGAGTTATATTCAAATTTGAAATAGCGTTACTACTTTATATTTTAACTCATAATAAAAACAAATAAAACTATTGCAATAACTGCATAATAAAAAGAATCATTATTATTGTTATTTAAACTTTTTTTCTAATTATGGAAAGGCTATCAATACAACAGTAACATTATCAACTGTTTTTCTTGACATGGATTATCTCATGATATTTTCAACAGCTTTTCCAGCAAAATGATGAACATCATTCGAGATCACAGTCCAAGCACTTGAGATGACTTCTTCACTATTCATTTTATCAAAAATGCCATCACCTTGATCTACAATTAAAATTACAAGCTAAAATCAGGAAATCTTGATCAGTAACTGTGATTTGAAATATATCAGGCTGAGCTGAGATTACTCCTTGAATTCCACCATACTTTGGTAATTTGGCTTCTGCATCACCTAAAGTCCTTGAAACCGCTAGTCTACCTGGTAACACTCTATAGGGGCCAAATTAAACATCTCCACTTGAAACTTAAATCTAAGCCTAATAGATTTATCCACCAAGCTTCGTAATTCTTTGTTACTCGTTTTCTGAGGAAGGTTTATGATCAACTGTGATGGATGAGCATTTGCCCTAATGAGAAAGTATTGCGCGAGAGTCTCCAATATTGGCAATATAAATGGCTTTATCAACAATCAAGGCTATAACAGCACAAGAACCAGATTTATCTAATACTTTTTGATCTGCTAGTTAAAGGTAGTTTTTTTCAGCTTTTTCTATTCCCCTCGAAATAGCCAATCTTGGGTTTGATGGAAAACAATCTTCCCTTATTATCTACATCAAATTGCGAAGATACATATTAATGCAAATTGTCTCTCATATAGTCAGCACAGGCAGCTCCACCGTGACCATCGTAAATGGCAAAAAATGAACTCTAAGGCCATTATCCTGCAAATGTATTCGAAGCAGGTTTCATCAGATTAAGTATTATTGATACTCTATCCTCATTGTAGGTTCTAATTAATCCTTAATGGGTATTGGCAGCATAGGCAGAAACTATACCTACATTTTTGGTTGAAATTTTTGATGGCTCAATGTGAGGTAAACTATCTATAGGAATCAAGGGAGAGTCAGATCTTTATTACTGCTTTGTCTTTTGGATAACCTGTTGAGACTATCTTGATTTTAATATGTCCTTCTTAAATTAAGGCAGCATTTGTGAATCATCAGATTTGTGATTATCTCTGCTAACATTTATTTTCTTATAGGTTATTATGCTTTGTGATTTACTCTTTTCATTTATTTAACAATTAGTTTCCTTTGCTTCATTATACAAAATATTATATACTCTTGTTAGTATCATCAATATAAGTTGATTTTCCTTTATTGATTTTTTGAGGATTTTGAGAACCTACTAAGGAAGAGGATAAATAGTATTGGGTTCTAATGTTGGGAATGCCTTTTAAAGATTATTATGATTATTTCATAAATTTAATTTTATCAATTATCATTTTAAACGCATAATTCCAAATGTTTTTCTATGTTTATACATATAATCATTTTTCATAACCCTTTGAAAATTAAAAAGCTTTATATCTTACGATTATGTTAAACATTTTCATCTTATAATTATATGTAATATTTAAACATATCTATTAATCTTCCAGCAGAGAATTCATAAATTACAGATTTTCATGATCTTATTAATAATTGTAATCGTTTTTTAATATTTTTAGAAAGTTAAATAGAGAAATATTGAATAATTGATCTTTAAACATAAATGAAAATGATTATTATAAATATATATATATATATATAACTTTCTTATATTCTACTTCATATTTAGAATTCTCATATTAGTATAACTAAGGCTTTATATATTTTTAATTTATTATAAGTTTATTTTCCTTTTTTAACTAAAATATTTTTGATTAATTTAAAATAATTTAATGAGCCTTAGTCACATACATCAAGAAAATAATTATTCAAGTGAAATTGTGAATTATTAGCTTGATCAATTATTGAGTGACTTTGAACACATTTAAAAACTGACTAAAATCAGGGGTAACGATTCGCCATTTTTAAAGTGCTGCACTTACTGCAAAATTCACCATGATTATGACAGTGAACATAATTTAGTTGTAACTTAATACACAGACTCACAATTTATCAGTGATCTAATCTCAGAACATGACACTCTCTACAAAATTTGCAAATGGGCGCATGACAGCATTGAAAAATAACCAATCAGAGACTCAATGTCACCATAAGATAAAGCATGGAGTCATATTTTATCTAAGAATTACAATGAAGTGTATCAATATTTAAGTGATGAAGAAGAATGCATTCTAAATTCTTTGAAGCCTTTTGGATCAGGAGAGAAATTATTTGACTTCATGGAGTTATCAAAATACCAAAATGAGAATTGGGTCCTCACTCTTGAGTTGCTTTAAAAAGCCACATAAAGAGCCCCTTATGATAATAATAAATTATATTTATGGGCAACCTGCTAAAGTGTAGAATGGTAAAGTGGCATTTCTTAATTCAATGAAGACTTATGGTTGAATGTCAGAGCGGAACTATTTTATAAAGTCATGAGTAAACATAATGAAATCTATCCCAAAATGATAAAATGCATCAATTTCGGCATCAATAAGCCGTTCATCTAGCAGCCCAAATTTTATGAACTGAATTGTGGTTACATGAATGACGAGATAGATAGAATTGGTAAGAAATTCATCATCGAAATCATAAAATATATTACATCAAAGAACAATATATTCCAATTCACATAACTCATTAGGGACTCCCTTATCACACTGCAAGCAAAAACTAATGATCTGAAGTAGGCAGCTCTGAGATCCGTATGTTACTTCAACATAGCACTAATGATTTCAGATTTATTGGATGTCGACTTAGACAATGAATTCCATTTGTTGGATTTGATAAAGGAGATTGTAGAATTGATTGAATAAGAATTCATAGATCGAAACACAAAATTATAATACTTGATTCAACTCTTAAGTATTTTGAATCGACAGAAGGCGTTTCAATATTTTATTTCTACAGTTTGCCAAAATATAATTCAGTCCTAAGGAGACTCTCTAAGGTCTCTTCTAAATTACCTGACTGATTTTCAATTTGATAGAGATTTTATCACGAATTTGGCATTTGAATAATTCCCCAAATTAAGTCCTTACCAGTAAAATGAGTTGCTGTCAAAAGAATTTTAGATATACTTCTCATAGAATTCTCTATAACATTAGGTTAATAGTTTACTTCCATACATAATTGAGAATATCGAAAATTTCAAGGATACCTTTAGATTTCTGTTAAAGGAATATTAGAGTTTTCTATAGTAGGAGAGCGAGTACTTTGAGGTGTATATTAAAGAAGAAATTGAGTAAATGTTAAATTATTTGAAAAACAAAAAAATTCCCCCTTATTGGTTTGCGAAGTACATTTAGTTCATTTTAAGTAATCCAAATGAAAATTAAATGTAAATGTATTTCTTTATCTATATTTTATTAGCTTTGGAATAATGGAGGCGATCAAACTGAATGATCAATTATTTATAAATTTGTCCATAAAAAGAGAGTTACTAGCCTAACTTGCAAAAAAGCTGACATCGATCAAATCATTTGTTAATCATTTGCTCTAATGATTTCATTTTTATATTTATATATATATAAGTTTATGCTTCAATGATAGAATGTTTAAATATTTATTGAAATAGAATATGATTTTTTTAAAGGATTTTATTGAACTAAAACATTTATAGAAATGATTTAGGTTATAAATATTTAATAATTTGAATAAATCTATAAACACATTAAAATGTCTGTAAATTCTTACTTTTAAATTCATATGTAAGTTAATTATGACTGTCCAAAGCTTGCTCAGAAATGTTCACCTATATATTGGATAATTAAATTGTTTATGCTCGTATGAATGATGTAAATAGGAATATAAGGGATTGGTTCTTTTGAATCTATTGCAACTTTCTTTCACGCCTAATGATGACATCTCAGAATAACTATTTAAGGATAGAGTTTCCTATTTCGATATATTAATATTATTAAAAAATATTTAACCTATGGGAGCTACTTGTTGCACGGGAACACCCTAAACCTAAGAGATTCTTACTAACGCTCCTATTCAATACGAGGTACAAGTTAAAGGGAAGGATCATTTGGAAACAGTGAAGCCAATAGAAGGAAGAGCAGATAACATAGAGAAAGACCCCGTTAAACCTCAAGAATCCTAAAATGTTCAGATCTAAGAGCCACCATTAAGTGCGAATCCTCCAGATGATGTATAATAATTCAACATATTCAGGCTTTAAGAGAATAATAAAGGTAACAGATTTGGTCTCACGGCCCAAACCCTGAAGATGCTAAATAATATGATAAGGATCCTTTTATCGAGAATGATTAGGTTCGCAAAACTCTGGAAAAACTCGGAAATTATCATTATGACGAAACATCCGTATCACGCTTTCATGATTGTATTGAGTTAGGACCATATGTAAATTATCATATGATAACTCTAGCAATTTGAGAATGGGGCTATATATGTGGGACAATGGAAAAACCACTAAAGATGGGGCAAAGGTAAGCAGTATTGGCCAGATGGATCCGTTTATGAAGGATTTTGGAGTTCTCACACAGCCAATGGAAAAGGACGGTTGATTCATGCAGACGGAGATGCTTATGTAACTGAGTGAGTAATCCCTTAGGATGGAGATTGGGTCGATGACAGAGCCTAGGGACAAGGAACTTATTATCATGTTGACGGAGCAAAATATGAAGGAGATTGGTTGGAAGATTAATAACATGGGAAGGGAACTGAAATGTGGCCAGATGGTGCTCAATATGTAGGAAGTTATGTGAATGGAAAGAAGGATGGAAAAGGTAAATTCAAATGGAGTGATGGCGCAACTTATGAAGGCGATTTTCGAGATAATAATATTGAAGGTAATTACTCTATCTAACAATTCAGGCTTTGGAGAGTATGTGTGGGCTGATGGAAGAAGGTATAAAGGATAATGGTTAAATAATAAAATGCACGGTAAAGGAGACTTTAACTGGCCCGATGGAAAGTAATATAGCGGTATTAGTTTTACTTATTTTTTCAGGGGATTATGTTGAAGACAAAAAGGAAGGCTATGGAATCTTCAAATGGTCTGATGGCAAACAATATAAAGGATATTGGAAGGATGGAAAACAACATGGAAGAGGAATCTTGGTTGATAGAGAATCCAGAGAAGTTGAAGCTGAATGGGTCGAAGGAAGAAGAGTCAGATCAGATAATTGAAATTATCACACATTATTAAAGTGAATACTGTATAGATTTAATATTTTATATTAAATCTATGAAATATCTTCTGAAATTCCTAAATAAATCATGAGTTTGTCTTATGAATTTAAATCACTTGGGTTTTATATACCTTAAAATAACAATTAGAATAAGTAGATCTTTGTACTACTTATTCGCTTATTTTATGAATATCAAGCTTTGTATATACTATTATTAATTAGCTAAGAAATTTCAAACCTTACTCTATTAACCAATAATACATCCCTTTATGACTCTTTAATAATCCTTTGAAATTGAATAGGTATTGTTCAATGTTAATTTGTCATTTAACTACATAAAGGGAAAATGTTGATTCTTTTTACATTAATAATTTATACTAAATAAATGAGATGTTTTAAGTAATTAGAAATTCATCAGTTTCAACATCAGAGTGGATTAAGTTAGGATAGCGCATTTGAATTTATATTAACAACCTTATTGAAGTAATAAATGCAGACATAGATCTAAAATTTAGAGCTATTATTCTTTTAATGAGGAAATACTACATCTGATACAATATTATGGTTTTAGGTATTCTTAATAGAGATGAACGATTCTCAAGAACAAGGAATTAGTATTATATATAGATATTATAATTGAAATTTGTTAATTAAGTAATGCAAATACAATTATAAACACAATATATTTGAAAAACATTAAACAAGGAGAAAATGATAAATTAAAGCATAAAAATTCTCAATTATATTGAATCCTACTTGAGTAAACATTAATTAATCATTTAATCATAGATTTTGAAAAAGGAATTTCCATTTCTTCATCATTATCAGAATCTTATTATTATTACTATTATTTTTTCTCTTTTTCATTATTTTTTATTCCTTTTTCTATGCTCAATTTATCACTTGTTTTATCTCCACTCTCCTTCTAACCACTTTTCTAAGCTTAATTCACCATTTTATTGACATCCTTCTTTGTTAAACCACTTGACTATTTTAATTTATTTCTAAATGAATATTCCTGTTTCGTTGCTTCTTTCTTAAAATCTTCAGGTCTATTACTTTAATGAAATTCTTAACTTTTAGATTCATAAAATGCATAAAACTTTTGATAAGTTATTTTATCTATCTACAAAACCTTTAAGAGTTTTGAAGGTTTGTGAAATATGAAATTCAACAATCCAAATAGATGCAAATTATCAATATCTTAAAATCCTGCTTGTATCATTTCTGCGCAATTATTAATAAATTTCATTCTCTTCTCAAATACATTCAACTTATTTACTGATGCTAAATAGGTGTTGATACACAACTTAACAAACTCATTGAACAAATCATCTGATTACGATTATTATTTGTGTTATGAATAGATTTTCATAAATTTCCAAAATTCATCCCTTCTTGATACTTGATCATTCTCAATAACCTTCTATAATGATTATGAAAGAGCTTAAGTAATTGATATTTTTAAATCTCTAATGTACGTGTGATTTTTCATTAATTCCAGTATTTAGGCTAAATACTGAATTCCAAATTCTTTATTCAATAAAATCGAAGGGCATTAGTTAATTAATTTGATAGAATTATTAAGCAATTCCATTTATTGAACACTCAACTAAGGTAAGTTCTCTATCATAGAATGTGTGGTTCTTCTTTTTATTTCATTCACATTGTCTTCCTCCCTGTTGGACTGTCTAATTAATTCTGTAAAAAGAAATTCATGCAAATATATATAGAGCAAAGAATAGGTTTACGTTTGAATTTCTTGATGTAAGCCTAAGCGTTATAATTTAAAATTATTTGTATAGATCAAATTAGTAATAACTAATTGGAAAATTTAGAGATGAAATCTCTCTTTGTTTCTATTTTCTAAAATTGAAAAACAATAGTTATAAAAGGATTCGCGTATCTCCTTGTAATCACTTTCAGTCTCAATGTCTTAATTCTTCATTTGATTTAATAAAACTTTTAAGTAATTTTATAAACTTGATGCAAGTAAGTTAGCTACAATTACTATACTCTTGTCTTCTTTGATTTCAAAAATCTAATTAAAGGGATTCAAAATCATCTTTGCATTCGCCAAATTGTTTTTAATTAAACATTCAATCTTCTGAATTGTAATTAGTGTTAATTTCTCCTTAAATATCTTTTAAGAGTATTTAATTATTTCTTTCACATTTTCCTTTACCATCTCAGAATCTTAAAGCACCTAACTACAATTATATACCATTTTGCATAATTAATTGATAACTTAAATATTCTAACTCTTTTAAAAAATCTTCTATATACATCCAAGAATTGACTTAATAAATTTACTTTGTATAATTTTAAAATTCAGATTCGCAAATATGTGTAAGTATGGCAACTATAAGTTCTACAATAGATATAGTTTTAATAATATACTTCATCTATCAAATCTAATGAAACTTTTGTATTGCTAATAAGATAATTTGTGAATGCATCATTATATTAAGGAGGTCCATAAGATTCTTCCAACCACCAAAATTTCGTATATTTAAATTCATATTGCAAAAGGGATGCATAAAAATATAATCCTAAACTCTAAAATATTTCTCCTTAATTGCTATCAAAGAATGCTGCATATTAATCAGGTGAAGTAACAAATGGGTGACTGTGGATGAATGAGATAATAAAGTTGAAACTTTCCTCATAACTTTATAGTTCAAATGGAGCATATTTCAAATAAAACTCAACCAATTTTTCAACTGATTTAATGGGCTTTTCAAACAAATGCAAGATTGAAGTTGAATCATACCTAATTCTTAAATTTTTTGAAAATAGTATTCGAATAAATGCCTAACAAGTTTTAGGACCAAAGAAATTCGAATTAATTTTTGTAGATTAAGATAATGCCTATAAAAATATTGATTTAATTCTTTACTTTTAAAAAATTGATCAATCTTAATTAAACACTTTCATTTGGATCAAAGATTAGACTCAAAATTGCTTCTTATTCCCCCTTCAAAAATTCAAGAACAGTTTCTAATGATTTTTTTCTCTCTACTAAATGCTTATAAATCTTTTCTAGCTCTATCATGGATGCTTCTCTACACTCGTGATTTTCACTTAAAAATAGATAGCCTAATTAATTATGGTATGGATCATTTGGAATTGAATTATTTAAAAAAGCGCTAAAAAGGATTTGTATTGATTTCTTTTTGATTGCAGATTAAACATCCTGAGTTCTATTTGTAACTAAGTATTCAAAAATATTATTAATAAATTACAGAATCTCTTTTTGTTTGTCTTTATTCTCTAGAAATATGATAAATTTTAATGTTACCATTTATTTCTAAACAATTAAGTATGGAAGTCGTAATTATTGAAATAATTTCAATTGCTGCTAATCTTGCAGTCCTGAATTTGGTTTATGACAATGTTGCCAACCAATTAAAGGTGTACTAAAAGAAATGATCACATTCGAAAGGCAATTCTGTTTGTGTTGAGAATAAGGTGTCAAAAAAATTGATAAGCTTTTTATTATTCTCTACTTTTAGGCATTATTCCTCATCTATTAGAGTTTATTGATTTTCTGTTTATAGTTGTTCTAATTTGTTAATGATTTCTTCTAATTTGATTTTCTCCAAATTCATTCCCTTTAAATATTGATTACATTAATCTAAACCAACTAATTTCAAGTAGAAATTAAGAAAGCTTAATAATACAATCTAACTACTTTCTTGTAATTGATCTTCTAATTTTAATATTACTTAAAACTATTTCATGTCTGGGTCTTCCATCATGTCTACATATATATCGTGATTGATACCAAAAATATTGATTAATTTGTATTCGTCTATTGATTGCAATTGTGATTGTTTTTTAGTTTATTTTTTGGTTCCTTTCCTCATTAATTTGTATTCAAATTTAAATAAATTAATAATTATTTTTTTATATTTCCCTCTTCACAAATATTTATTATATTTAGGATTCTTTTAATAAATTCAACAGTTATTTAAAAATAAATGTTTAGTATAAGTATAAAAATATTACATAGTTTATGACATATTTTTTATATTTGGATAGCTTATTGTTAATAATATTTTTGGTACAAAACTCTATAAAAAGTTACTCATAGAACTATTTCCAATCATTAATTTATATAACAAAATTATGAATTTAAGATATTAATTTATTGAAATCTATGTCAAAGTGTTATATTTGGAAAATAGGAAAACGAATAACTTACAATAGAGCAAGTTAATAAAATTATTAATTAATTGAATATAAAAATTTTAATGAATTTAATATAACAATGTTCATTAAAATCAGACCAATTTGTCACTCAAATGAAAATTTCTTGTTCTTCGAAATTTTATTCTTTTATCCTCATCGTGCTACTCTTCCTTAATTTCTGGTTTTGAAATATGCTATAATGGTTTCGAATTTTCTGATAACTAATCTTTGGTAACTTGACCATTATTCATATCAATCACAAATATGGACTGACGAAAAGAGACTGTTTTTTTATGATGTGGTGGTTAATGCTGATTACTTGATGAGCTAGATTGTTCAGGTAGTGACGATTGATGGGATGGTTGTGTTAAATCGAATTCTTTGGAATTTCTATCATCATTCGTTTGAATTGGAGTACCTTTGTTTACAATAGGAGTGCTTTGTTTCGAAACAGGAGAGAGTAAAACTTGAGAATCAGTTGGAAGACTACTCAGAGTTGAAATTTTATTTTTAGGTGTAGAATAATGAACATTTCTATCGTTATGATCTTCAATTTGAGGCAAAAATTACTGAGATCGATGACTGTCTTTGATATATAATTTTTATTTTTTTAGTTTTCTGATGGTTGTTTAAACAAACAAAAATTGATCCTAGGAATCTTATTGAATTTAAGTTCTCCTAAACACAGGACTTACAGCTTCACTTTTGGGCAGAGTTTATTTTATTATTTAATAATCAGTAACTTATCTTTTTTATGGAGATATTAACGGAAGGTGAAAATCAGCCTCATTTAAAAATAGAGATGGTCTAATTGTTCTAGCACTTAGATATTAAGGTGAAGTTACACCAGATTTTTGATCCATCATCCTGATATCTGATATTGTTTTTGAATGGGTGTTTGAGTGCATAAGATATCGCTGTGTATAAAATTTAATATTTAATAGTCAGTGATTAACTTTAGATGTGGATATGAATTTAGAAATCAAATCATAAGCAATATATATAAGAATATATTACGCCCAATTATATATATATTTTTATATAATAAAAATAATGTCTAATCCAATTATTGAAGATTCAGGAACAGGGTATTAATTCAATCTTTGTTAGATATCTAAAAATAGGATTTGCAGGTGATAATTTTCCATCTCATTCCTTTCCAGCTATGGTAGGAAGGCCAACACTTAGAGCAGATGAGTAATTGGATGATGCCAACTTGAAAGTATAAAGAAATACACATCGTTTAGGATATTATGATAGGAGATGAAGCTTAGCCATATAGAGGATTATTAGAATTGACTCACCCCTTAGAAAGAAGGAGTTGTGAAAAATTGGGAGGATATGGAATTAATTTGGGATTATGGTTATAAGAAAGTAAGAAGATTATAATAATTGTTAAGTTAGGCATTGATCCAAAGGGTTAAACTGTATTGATGACAGAAGCTGCTGGAAATCCAAAGAAAAATAGAGAGAAGATGGCAGAAATAAAGTTTGAGAAATTTGGATTTGGCTAACTCAACGTAGGAATCCAGGCTTTGCTTCCCTTATTTGCAGAAGGGTTGAGAACAGCCTTATTACTTGATGCAGGAGATGGTGTCACCCATTGTATGCCAGTATATGACGGATTCTGTTTGAATCAAGGAGCTTAGAGAATGAATATTGCAGGAAGACATGTTACAGACCAATTAGTCAAATTATTATTCCAAAGAGGATACGCCTTCAATTCATCAGCTGATTTTGAATTAGTAAGAGAAATCAAAGAGGCTTTATGCTTTGTAAGTTCAGATATCAGAATGGATACTAAATTGGCACAAGAGACAACCTGTCATGAAAGTACATTCAGATTGCCTGATGGAGGAAGAGTTAAGATTGGTCAAGAAAGATACATGGCTCCAGAAATCTTGTTTTCTCCATGGTTGCTAGGTAAGGATGCTCCTGGATGTGCTGATATCGTGTTCAATGCCATCTAAGTAAAAAATATTTCATATAAAAAAATAGAAATCTCCTATCGATGCAAGGAAGACCTTCTATGAAAACATCCTTATAAGTGGAGGTACTACGATGTTCCCAGGATTTCCAACTAGATTGTAGAATTAATTGAGAACCATTTTCGAAGAAACTGTATTAAAAGGAAATACTGCATATGCTGCTAATTCTAAAATTAAAATTAAAGTCTTGGTACTTATTTCAATTTTAACATTCTACTTTAGGATCCCGCAAGAAGAAAGTACAATGTGTTCATTGGTGCTTCTTTCCTGTCTAATGTAATGAAGGATAAAAAGAATTTCTGGATCTCAAAAGAAGATTGGGAGGAATAGGGAGCTGAAAGAGCCATGATGAAAGTTATGGAATCTTTAATATGAAATAAATAGTCGTATTGCAATTTGATATTGACAAATAATTATTTCTTAATGTATTAAAAGAATAGTTTGAATGATCTTACACCAATCTCCTTAAGAAAATAAACACACCAAGGAAAGAACAAACCTTTTTGTCCTTCCTTGTTTTTAAATCAAATTGACAGTTAACCCAAAAAATTTGAGGAAGAAAAACTACAAAAACAATTGGAGTTAGAAATACCAGAAGAAATAATACTTCCTAAGACTGTTCGAAGAAGGCATGCTATTGGGAATGGATTGTCTCCTTAAAAAACAGATCAAATCCTACCCAATATCCCAAGTCTCTCTTTACATGTGACCATGCAAAAAAGGAACATGGATGATCTTCTTTAATTTTAAGAAATTTAAACTTTAAGGGAGAATACTGAAATGGAGAGCATCAACAAAAAAATCAAATCTATCATCAATAGTAACAAAAGATAAGTTTCTTTTTAAACCTCTCATGTTATTATTGATGAATTTGATAATTTTGAAGAAGTCCAAGAATTACCAACTTAAAGATACCAGGTCCCAAGGAGACGAACACATCTCAAATAGTTAACAACTAAAATCTGAGTATAATAATCTTGATAATCTTCATATTAAATTAATTTAATATATCCATCGATGATATATCATGAAATATATTTTAATAAAGTCAAATAATTAATTAATATATTTATCTATATGTTTCAAAAAGGAAAAAAAGAATCAAACCCAGATAACTTTAATCCTGGTGTTGGACTTTATGATATTATTACTAAACTGGAGAAACAAGCGCCTATCATGCATTCAGATAAACAAGGTCATCATAAAAAACATGAATCATATCCCCAAAGTGATTCATAACTCTCGTTTGATAGAAAAGTTGATTTAAATTATCCTCTACATAGTTATGCAAGTGGAATTTAAAGAGTTAGATAAAATAAAATATATCAAGAACTCAAGAAATAAGTTAAATTTGACAAGAAACTAAATGAGTTTTATCAAGAATTTGATAATCAAGTGCGTTCAACTATTAAAAAGGGAAAACTTGTTAAACTATAGAAATTATAAAGAAGCTCAAAATAATCATTAAATGAATCCCAATCTATTTATTTAGGATCATAATCACCAATCAGCAAAAAATCTACAAGCCAATAATACTTGAAACATCCGCCTAAATTGCAATCATTAGAAAGTTTAGAACTCTTTCTTTTGAGAGATAAATTATAGAAAGTATAAGATTTTCCAGGTCCCGGTTCCTATGAGTTGCCAAGTGTTTTCAAGTAATCAGATAGCAGAGTTTAACCCTTTGGAAAACAGTAAGGGAGAACTAAATAAATAGATCAAGAAGCATCAGTTGGTGTTGGATAATATAATATACAAGATTAATCAATTATCAAAAGTGTTATAAGGTTTGATAAATACTCCAAAAGAATTAGCATTTTTGAAACAAAATAAAATTCTCCAACCTATTATGATAATAACTCAAATCTTATCAGCAATCAATCCAAGCTAAATCTCGAATTTCCTAGTGCCTTTGGCTCTACCTCCAAAAGATGAATAGTAATTTATATTTAATCCTATTTCATACCAACTATATATATATTTTATTAACTAAATTAATGCGAAATCAATTTGATTTTTTCTTTTTATATTATGGTTTGATCAACTAGTTTACATAGCCTATAGAATTTTTGGATAAAGAGGGTACTAAAACCAGGATTAAGATATCAAAGCATATCTTTTTAATTTGAAATTGATATTAGAAATAATTTTAAAAATTAAGATTCGAAGCTGAGCTGATTGCATTAGTAATTTGAAATTAACTGAAACCTAATAAAGAACCCCATCTTTTTAATGGTGACCTTGGTTTCTCCAATAAGCCTGAGGTATTATTTGGAGTTTATTTATAAATTCTGATATTCAATTTAAAATCTTATAAGGAAAAGTAAGGAGATTTGAATTTATATTTAATATTAAATTTATCTTATGACTAAAGAAGCCAAAAATATTTCAGTTTTTTTAAAGAATCTTGATTTTCTTGCCTAATTTTATTCATATTTAAAGGAGGAATTGTATTTAAAGTGTTTGGCATTAAGTGTGGAAAACGTACAAAACACAATTCATAGAAATCATCAAGACATAGAATTATAACAAATTTTGTATCATTAAATTTTTTTATAAAAATAGAAAAATAAAATTTGCTAAAAACAAAAATTAAAAGAAATATTAATATCCTCATGTCAAATAAAACCCAAATATCAACACAAGCATAGGCCACTGGTGATGATGTGCCAATAGTGTCTGCAATTTAATAAATAAATTTAAATAATTAACATTAAGAAGATGTTCCTCTAAAGACAAGATTACCTGCTTCTTAAATAAACTAAAATTTGAATTTAGGTCATTAGGTAAGTGATAATTTTCGATAACCTATTCAATAATCTATTCAATAACCGTTCTCATAACATTTTGTAATATAGTAGAGATAATAGCAATATGAAATGATTCAACAAAAAAAGTAATTAGATCAACCTAATGAGATAGAAGATGATAATAAATCATCAGAAAATTAAGAATTCAAAAAAGAGGATAAATGTATTGTTATATGATAGTACTAAGTAATTTTGCTGGCACCCTCCTAACCTTATAGTAGAGAACCTTAAGTTCTTAAATGCGAAAAATGCTAGAATGTTATGATATCAAAGGTGGAATCAAAGCCAGGATGGGGAAGCTGTCTTTGTTGCTGTTTAATGTTTTTAACTCCTTTTTTCTTTTTGTTTTTTTTACCCTTTTGTATGAGAGTATTAAGTATATGATAAATAAGTAATGCAAAGATGCTCATCATTATTGCTAATCCTGCTCAAATAAACTCGGAACATATTATTTTATTTGTGAATGAATAATTATCGTATATTGTCTTAACTTTGAATATTTCAAAATAATAATATGATATAATAATGTTTTAGAGTGGAAAAGTTAAAATCTAATTCATTTATTTTCACATTACATAAATACTTGAATAAAATATTTCTAAGCTCTCCAATCTTTGTTAATTAAGACAATAAACATCATGGAAATAGAATATAGAAATATAAAAAAATAAAGAAAATTTTAAATATATATGTAATAGAATCTAATTTACATATTTGAAATATTTCAGATTAATTTTTATATCAAATGAAGGTTTATTCATTATTGAGCTTCTTATTAAACTAAATGGATTGTTATAGGATTGCTATCCCTAATTTAACATTTAACAATATCGATTTAAGGATGAAAGACATCTTTGATTCTGAAAATATTAAGATTCTAAGTCTCTTCATCCAATACATAAATAGAATCTTTATAAACAGCCATTGATAAATCATCTTGCAATGTTCTTTCATAATCTCTAGGCGCTTTTTCAGCATAAGCTTCTAAATTTTCTTTTTCATTTTTCTTTTTGCCAATTGGATTCTTAATTTTAAATTTCAAACTAACACCAGCTTTAACAAGTTCGAAAACCTCAATAAAAAAGTCCTCTTCAGTTTTGTAATAAGATATGAATAATTTTGGACTCACCATATCAACAATTGGTTTTGTAAATCTTGAATTTACGAATGGAGATTTGAAGGATAAATCAACATTGAATTCCCAATTATCTTTCAATATATCATAGGTAAAATAAATGAGTTTGTCCGAAGTCAGATCGATCTCACTTGAAACACCGCCAAATAAGAATATCATATTCTTGTCTGCATCATGCAGGGCTGTTCCTCCATAGATGTTGATCGGTAGATTTTTTAAAGGCTTCCTAAAGAAATTGATTAGAACAATAATATTACCATTATTTGGTCTTAATAGTGTAGACAAAGACCTTATCAGTAATTTATTTGTTTAAGTTTTCTCCAAGTTCATAGCCTCCAATCACATAGATTCTGCCTTCAGCATATAACATAGATGGACTCAAGATTGGGGCTGGAATGTCAGGTAATCTCTTTAAAGTAACAGTCTGTGTGTCCTTGTGCTTATTGTATGCACACTCATAAAGGTGCTGTGTTTTCATATCCTCCTTAATAGCTCCAGATATATAAATAACATCGATAAAGTTAAAAGTGAACATGCAGTGTTTAGATATTTTAAAGTTAGTTTAGTTTGGTTTTAAGATGCAGACTTTCATAAATCTTGGGTCCTTCATATTTTCTAATGGAGTTATGATGATGTAGTTCTGGCCATAACCAACCCATAAGATTGCCTAAGCCTTGCTTTGCATTTCATTGAATTCAATATTTTAAGCTGTCAATGATTTGCTCAAATTCAAGGCTGAATTCAATACATTGATATAGGGTGTTTTCTTAGGTAATTTGTAAGTCGACTTTAAAAATTCGCTGAGACCATCATAAGCAGTGATTTAAGGATTTGTAAAATCCATAGTGTCAATGTCCTACACTCTTTAAAGTGTAGCTAGACAATATAGAACCTTCACTGCATCATCAATATCAGTAGAGAAATTCTTCCTATTAGCTACATACCAACCTGATATTTTAATAATTCCAGCTTTTGTAAAGCATAAGCTATTAGTTGATAAATTTCCATGTTCCATATGATTGTCTTTCAATTCTTTTAAAGCCTTAAAGATAATTTTTACAATCAATGCTAATTCTTTTGCTTCAAAAGGATTTTTATAAAGTCTTCTATTTTCGACTTCAGAGTCTAAAGTAGTTGAAATTTCCTCATTGACATAATACATATAAAACGAATTTTCTAAAATAAAAGTTTTGATTACTTTCCTCTGAACATGCAAAGTATTCAATAGGAGTCAATAGGATTTCTGAAAGAATCTTCTTATTAAATGCTTGGAACAACTAGGACACTTCTACCAAAGACTCAACTTTGATCTGATGTAAATAAAATTTTTGCTTTTCTTCCATAGTTTCAGCACTTAAATAAGCCTCATTATGATCTGCATATAAGTCTTTAATCACACCATATTATCTGACATGCTGATAATTATAATTATTATATAATACCTTTGAATATCTTCGAAACACACTTTCATCCACCTGTTTTTATTATGCCTTTACAACAAAACTTAGAGTTTTAGGAATGAAAAGCAGTAAGTCTTAATTAGTGTGCAAAGAATAGCAATTTAACAATTCTATGCAGGCTTAATTTGGAAGAATATTAAAGACACAATGAACTGTCTCTATCTCCTTTCTAGCTAAGCAATGCAAATATCCATTCTAAAATAAAAAATTATGTCCTCCAGCATCCAAACACTTTAGTTCGAAAGGTTGGTTTCTGGTTTCATAAGCATTCTGATACAAAATTGGATTTTCCTTGTTGTTCTCTTTGTAATTCTATAATTAGTTAAGAGAAGCCAAAGAATAAAAACATCTAAAATTAAAATCCAAAATCAGCATGTTTTTTGATGCTTACATTAAAAATACTCCATGCTGAACTTCTATACAATATACGATATGTTTAATTTTAAAGTTTAATAGACAAAACTACTTGAATATTTCATCAGTGCTGCAAGCAAATCTCAATAATCCTTCTTTGAAATTCCCTTTTCTTTTAGAGACGTCGTAATAACAATATCTGATTCCATTTTAGAATACATTATTATAATCAGGAATACAATAAATGTAATTGTTATGTGGATCAAAGAAATGAAAAGAACTTCTATGCCATTAATAATTCTTCGGCCCTTAATAGATTTTGATTACTTTTTTGGTTATATATTCATCATCTCCGTAATTATAGACATCTTCTTCATTATCATTCTTTACTAACTCTAAATTAAATGACACTTCAAAAGAATTAAAATAAACTTCTTAAGTAGCTTCATCTGCTTATTATTATTAATTCATGACCATAATTTTCGATAATAATTTTGGTTCTTACTCCAAGACATTCTACTACTATTATTACTACTTGTTGCCCTTTTTATTTTCTTTCTTATCCTCAATCACTTCTAAAGGCTACTCTTAATTAGCTTCATCTTCAGTTGTAAAATTAATCACCAATAGTTATGGATCTTCAAATTTGACATTCTTTATATTTCTAAACAATTCAACTTCTCGCTTTTAACTAATATTTCCTCTGTCATGTGATTCATCATACACTTTTAATAGGAATGTAGATGTGTTATGACTAAAGAAGAAGAACTTATCTTCGGTAGGATGATAAACTACATCAGATTCTATTTTGAATGGCTGTTTCTTTCTATAAACCTTCAAAAAATGAAATTTATTAGTTTCGTAATTATACAAATGAATTTGATTTGCTTTAGTGAAATATAACCAAGGAGATGCCTCAGGTAATGTCTTTTCTTTATGATATTATAAATAGGCTCCAAGTGAATCATTTTTAAAATAGGTTTGCATTCCTTTTTAACGAACACTTTTTATGGCATGATTAATCTCACTCATTTTCGGAATGTCAAATTTATCAAAGACACTCATTTGTTCGATTAACTGCATAATCATTTAAGGCACATCATTTTCAAATTGAGATGCTATTGACTATTTATAGTTATCAACCAATCTAAACTGATTAAGCATATATATATATACCCTTCCCATTCATCTTAATTCAATCGAAGTTCAATTAGCGAATCAAAAGTGTATATCTTATGATCAACCAGAAACAGAAATAATAATGAAAAAATCACACAATCATATATGTAGTAATCACTTTCTTATTAAACAAAGTGTTTGATAATTTTCTAATATGCTTAAATTTAATACTTATTCTTTAAGATTAGTTTATATAGATGGATTACTTAAGAGAAATTTTTTACCGTCTTTTGTTAAAATGCTTTCCGGCCTTAGGAAACGATATGCGAACTTTTCTTTGTGTAGTTAATTTAACGCATCACTAACTTGTTCCAAAACGAGTAAACTTTGCATTAGAGATTCTAATTTTAAATTTTCCAGAGAGTCGCTCAGCGTATTGTATTTTGGTATCATTCTATCTATTGCATAGAGAGTTTTCTCTGGCCTCTATTGCAAATTGGTTGATTCAAATTAACTGATTGTTAATGAAGTAAACCTTAACAAACCTTCAGCGCTGACTTTGTTCATGTTATACAAATATGATATATTATTCGAGGCATTATCAAAGCTCTCAAAAAGAGAACGCTTAAATATTAATTATGTTCCAAAACCCTAAACTATTTCATAATTAAGTTACATCTAGAACTTCAGCTGTAATTGATGAACTTGTTGTCTTTAGAATTCTTGCTACTTTATAACCTTTTGGTTTTAGTAGATTCGTGCAGTGTTTCATTGGATCATCCCAGTTCACTAAATCTTCATCTTGGATCTCCAGTTTATGAATTTGGTTTATCTCTTATGTTTTTTTATTTAATTGTTGCTAGAACACCGATTATGATGAAATTGTTTGCCCTGACCTTAAACCTAAATGTGCTTTCTTTGTTTTTGGAATTACTCTTTTATTATTCGTTCCACAAATAGAACCCATATGAGAATTTAATTATAATTATTATTGTTATTTGTATAATAATATTTATTTATAAATATAAAATAAAGCAAATTCAGCCTGATTAGAGGCTACTTATGGAATTTTAGTAAATGTATGAGGATGATACTTTTGAATCCAGATGTTAAAAAGTTGATATATTAACCTTGTCTTTCTGTTAAAATGAAATTCTTTTAATACTTAATCATTCAGAATTTTAAATATGATAACAATTTTTATTTCTCAAAAATCTAATTTTAAAATAAAAACTGAGAAAATTTTTTGATGTAATTTTATGTTTTATTTAAATCATCCATAATATGGCTAATTTGGATTTTGATAACCCTACGGATTATGATTTTAAGCTGGAACCAAAACTCCACCAGTTGCAGGTTGATACTTATAAGAAT
The DNA here is from genome assembly GCF_000165425.1 of Paramecium tetraurelia. Classification (NCBI taxonomy): domain Eukaryota; phylum Ciliophora; class Oligohymenophorea; order Peniculida; family Parameciidae; genus Paramecium; species Paramecium tetraurelia. The sequence continues at coordinate 66,749 of NW_001799311.1, read as the reverse complement.
CATCAAACTGTACAGCAACAGCCTAAAAATAATAGTGAATTGATAATTACGTTCATAACTTGTGGATTCCATCCAGAAGGAGCCACAACTGGTTAATCATAACTTGCTATTGGCTTGGCTACAATCCTGATGGGAAATTCTATTCCTGGAGTTGTTGTACAGCATAAGCAAGTTCCATCTAAATCTCCAGTAGCAGAGAGTTGGTAGTTATTCATCACAACCTTTCCATTTGTAGTTGGATCCAAGGGTTAATTTCTACCTTAATCAACTAATGATAAGGTCATGTTCTTTCTTTGCTCATTTAGAGCAGATTGGCCTGCTTGAAGTCCTGGAATCATTGAAGTTCCGCAACTTCTATGTATTAATTTCGAGTGGCCCTATTTACTCACAATTCTTAATGTGTTTGTCAATCTTCCTGTGATTGTTGGGATGCCAACTTTAGATTGAGAATTATCAATCTCTACTTGTAATTAAGCAATTTCACCAGGCTAATAAGCTGTTTTATCAAATTGAAACTTAAACAAAATAGTCTAAGGATATATATAATTAAATATACTCCTAATGGTATACAGCAACATGAAGTTGGCTATAAAACCTATGAGCCTTCGCTTTAATTGATTTACTCCTTAATAGGTTCTCTAACAAGAAATTCTTATTTATATTTGACCTTATCTAAATTTTTATTTGGTGAATCTATTTCAGCCTTAACACTATATCTTATTTTGCACTCTAAATCCTTTTCTTGATATTGAAATGAGCCTGGCAGGTTTTCTTTCAATTTAAAACTGAAAGGAAATGTATATTGTCCTAAAGGAATCATTCTCTCAATAATTTGAATAAATACCCTTGTTAAAAAATGTAAACTGGAATTTTGTGTTGATAGAACTCATTTTCGTTATCATAATGTTCCGTAACTTATTTTGATCTTCTTTATGGAGGATTAGTTCCTGGAACATTTTCCCAAACAGTTTTGACTTCTGTCCATTTAGCCTTTTCAGATCCTTTAACTTTCAAGTAAATTGTAGAACTAGGGAATGCACCTCCCCCCACATTCAAGTAAATATTGCCTTAAATTACCTTATATGTTACCTTTGACTTCTTCACCTGCAAAATAAAATGGTTTATCAGTACGAATGTACAAACCACTTTGTTTAGAATGGTCGAATCCTTAGCCATGTTAGTTTCCCATAAGTAAATTAAATTAAATATATGATTATTAGAATACGTAGTATTATAATTGGATTTGAAATTTTATAACATAAGGCATCAAATTATATTAAATTTAAAATCATGATAATCAATACTTTAACAAAAATAGAAATTAATACGGAATCGAGTAATATTATATTCAATTGGGAAATTGCTCTTTTAATTTTAAATAAAACTAAATATTTTATATTATTCATTCACTTCCACCGCCTGGACAAGCAGCTTATGGTTTTTAAGAATAGAAATCGTAAACAGATTGTTTCACCTGATTTATAAGATCAATTTGATCCTTTCTTACCTGGCTTGCCTTTTCGTATTCCGACAAGAAGTCCTTGCACATTCTATCTACTGAATCCAACATTTACAGATTTCTCACCTAAAATAATCACAATAATTAATATACTTTTTTTCCCCTTGCAGTATCTACAATAGCTGTTTATTAATTTATACACATACTCATAGCAGTTATATGATCTCTTAATTATTATTCTGTTCTTTTTAAATTATTAAAATACTCAACCAAATGGATATTTCGATCATCATATTCCTAGATTTATAAATCTTCAACTTCTTAATAATCTTATAAATTTTTTTATAAAGTTTGTTCGAAATTGACAATTAATTGCTTTAGTTTTTCATACACTTCTCTATATCCTCCATTTTCAGTTGCTACTTATGCAAAAATTTCTGAAATATCTACCAAAGGTTGATCATTCTTAGCCATTACTGCTGTTTAAATAAAAGCCATGGCTACTTTTCCTAATTCAGCTAAAGAGCAGTCTCCTCCAGTAAATCCATCTAATGTAAGTAACACTTATTAAAGTGAAGTTAAAGCATCCAAGTGATCTCTCCTTTTATTTGAAAATAATCTTGCTGCTTCATCTCTAATACCTTTCAAAATTTTGATATCACTATCTGTAGTCTATTTAGGATTAATCAAAGTACTTTTTAAGACTCCAGATTATTATCTAGTTCAGATCTAGCTTTATTATTTGATGTAGAACAATTTTCTAATTATTCATTTGCTCTAGAACCAACTTATTCAGCATCTTTTATGTCTTTTTTTCTTAACTCTAATTCTAATGAACATTAATTTCTTTGTTAAGTGTATAGTTAATCATGCCTAATTTACTCTTCATCTATTGTTGATTTTAGATTATCCAAAAATGCTATTGTTGTGGTTTGTGCTCCACCTGATTTTATTTAAGTTTGCAATTCCGTTAAGATGCTTACCAAACTTGGCTTTGGATTTCCAATGATCTGATATTTCTCAAGTATTTGCGAATATCCTATAATCAATAAAAAATACAGAGCGATTAGTTTCATAAAACGAATTAAAATATATTAAGTCAAATGATAATAATATTGCAAGACATAAAGAATACTAAACATTGTTTCTCATTTAGGTTTAAACAAGAAAAAAGCACCATTCCAGCCTTCGAAAAGAAAGGGTTGTCTTAATCAAGAATCATATTTATAAACCAGAATAATATTAAGAAGAGAAACAAGACAAATTAATAGTTAAAGCTAAAGAGTTATTATATAAACCAGTTTAGAGAAAGAATATCATATCAGAATCCCTATTAGTGCAAATGATATCAGAGAAATATGATATGCTCAAAGATGATGCTGATGATAACACCGCTTATCATCATATTCAGCTCAGCATAGTGAAATTATAGGAACAAGTAATACTAGGCCAAATTTGATGAAGTAAAGCACAATTTAAGAATGTCTAAAACCTGTTATCCTGAAACTCTTACAGTTCCATAACAAAAGGTTAAGGTATAAATGTTCGAAAAAATGTAGTAAGCATAACATTGAATCACCTATTAACAACACAATCAGATAAACAATCAATGATTTCTTATAAAAAACAAGAAAATCCTTTAAAGATTTCTAAGCTGACGCTCGCATTATTAAAATCTCAAATAGCATCATCGACTATATAAGTAAAGAACTGCCACTTACTTCTAATAATGATTTTCAATTCAAGATTTTTTATATATTATGATAACTTTATAGATCCATTTAGTTATCAAATTTTACAGAAGGATCAAACATATTGAGAATTTGAACCAATGTAAGATATTAATGTTGTTATTATTATTAAAATTTAATTATTAAATCAATCTTGAATATAAATTTAATGCTTCGATATAATTTTTCGCTTTAGTCAAATAATTTCTTAAGGTTTATTACAAACTTAAATTTAAAAGATTTTTCCGCAATGATCCTATTGACATTTTTATCAAACGGATATTCATATCATTCAAAGATAGTTCAAAAACTGAAAATAATGGAACAAAATAGATTAATATCAATTGAATGATATTTAATATGTGGAAGGTTGTTCAACCAATTATTAAATTTATAAATATCGAAAAAAAATGCCAAAATAAGATAGAAAAGTTTGCCTAATAAAAAAATTCAGAAGTGAAAATCTAAATATAAGAAATATTAAGATATGAATGTTGATTATTTTCTAATATAAATTCGTTTAATAATGACTAAAAGTTTAGTTATAAAAACATTTATATTTACACTATCTAACTGCCTCAACATAAGATAATGTAATCCTTGCTATGTGTAAGGGTACAGCAAAGGAATGTATGGAGAAAAGCGAATGATATCAACAATGAAATATCAATATATTAGTGCGAAGCAGTCAACGGCATAAAAGATTTACAGTCTCATATTGCAGAGGACAATTCCTATGAAAAATTTGAGACATGCTTGAATAAGAGTTTTGCAGCAGGAAAGCGTTTAAAATTTGCTAAGACTTAATGCCCAAATTCTGCAGCTTAATTTGCGATTATGATTTTCAACTCTGCTTAATCTTAGTCCTACATATCAATAGACTTTAAAAAAATGATCAATAAATTAGTCAAATTCATTTCCCTCTAATTTTACAATGTCTCTGTTTGCTTTGAACAATTCTTGTCATAATTCCAAGCATTATACCATACTTATTAAATATTTTTGAATTTGTTTAAAAAAAAATGCGAGATTAAGACAATTAAATATTGATTACAGTTTTATATATTGCATAAACTTAAATATTTTCGTTTAAAATGTGTAACAATATTGATTGAACTATTTAAAATTAACAATCTAAATTAAGCAAGTTTAATAGAATAATACATATATAAAAAATCAAATTATTATGATTTCTCTTGTCAAATTTATTAAATCAATTAATTTACGCAATTGATTTGTAGAATTACGTTATCCTTGCACATCATTGAATTTATTAAGAACATATCTATATTTCAGAGCATAGATATTGATAAATTTAGTACTAAACCAAAATGCAATTTAATTTATTTTTTAATTCTTTCAAGCTTTTACATCTTTGATTAATTTGTATTATTTGTATGAAATAGTCTTTGTAAATGATAAGTTTTATAAAAAAATATAATAATTAGAAAGCAAATTGAAATTTATAATAATTTTAATATAATGGGTTAAGCTTGTGGCAAAAATCATATACATGAGAGGGCTGAATCAATCCACTATGAAAAGAAAATAATTAGAAGTGTAAAAGCTGAAATTCGTTCAAAATATTCTAAAACCTAATCAATTAAATAAGTATGTGGGAGAAAGGAATATTTAACTTTGTTAATGCAACCTGAGCTTTATCAGGAGCTTCAAACTAAGCTTGCTAGCGAATAAGATATTAGTAAAGAAAGCATATAAATCGTTTTGAATGTATAAAATCAACTATTCTAAGATATTTATATATTGTAATTTTAAAGGAGAGAAGATTAAGAATTGCTTTAATTTGCTAAATACTAATAATGATTATAAAGAAGACTTAAAATTAATTGGAATCTATCGAGAATCCTCATTAAAATGTCATAAGAATGATTCATGCCTATTGTGCTTATCTGAAAATATAGAGTGCTATAGTTTAAGGTGTTCACATAAGTTTTGCAAAGATTGTTGGGATCAAATGATAGAAATATAGTTATCAAACTTTATACCGATTGTGAAATGTTTAGAATATCAATGTTTCGAAAGATTACCTCATTTGTATTTGGAATAGAATTCGTCTTACAAAGAAATATTGGTTAAGAGGATGTTGGATAATGATAGAAATTTTACTTGGTGTCCAGGTAAAGATGAATTATTATTTATAAGGATTTTCATGTTAAAACATTTATAAATTAGAGTAATTTTCATAAAAATAGAAATGCCATTGTGGATTAAAGTTTTGTCCAAGTTGTAAGACCGAAAATCATTATCCTATAACTTGTCATATTTTTAATGAGATCACATAGTTTAAAGAAGCCAACTAATCTTGGATATCATTAGACATCTCTGCATGTCCAAATTGCAAGAGGTATATACAGAAGATTTAAGGCTGCATGTAAATTTCATGTGTCTGCGGGAATGACTTCTGTGTGAAATGCTCATTACCTTGGAGTCCAGATCATGGGTAGGACTTTTATAATTGTCCTTTTGCAGCTCATAATAAAAACCCTTCTTAAATAATGAATCAAATGTGCCAAAATGAGTCTGCTATATCAAGGATCATTTTTGAATTAGAGTATTATCAGAGGTTACTAAATTAATAAAACCACAATGATTACACACACATACTGAGAAGAGGGTTGAATAATTTAATAAAATTTAAGAAATTCGAAAAAATGTAAAAAATTATTTTAGTTTAGTGTTTTATATTATACTTATTATTTAAATGAAAAATTTGGTGATAATGGATTCGATCATAGTTATGAAAAATATTCTCAAGAATTAAAATACTATTATAGAATTCTACTAAATTAATTATCAAGTGTTCTTGAGGAAGTCTAGAAGGCAGAAAAAAATGAAATGATTGAGTTCAACATTTTTTAAAATTTGGTATTTTAGATGGATTTGAATTTGTATACTTAAAAATAATGTCTTAAAAAATAGATAATTGAAAATCAATAAGAAAAGCAGTAAAATATACACTGACTTAATTAAATAGATATATAAACTATTATTATTATATAAATTATTAAATGCGTATTAATTTAGTTCTACTTTTTTTGTATCTGGTTCAAAAAAGAATTAAATAAATTGGAATAGTGTTGATATCAAATATGTTGATTGTCACATATTCTCTAAGTTAATTAATTTGTAATTATGTATAAAATGAATATTATAATCATAATATTGAAAAAGCATAACCGATAATTAATAAAAGATGTAAAATATCAATTATTGATCAATATTATTAAATCTGAGTTAAAGATGCAAGATCAATTAACTCTAACTTTAAGTTGATTTTTACTATTGACATAGAAATACTGAATATAATTATATTTAAATTAATATAAAATATGGGTTGTGGTTCTTCAAATTCTACTCAATAAGCGGCAGAACCAGAATAAAAATAGAGAAGTGCTTCGCTTAAGTCTACTTCAACATCAGAAATAGAAGATCTCATTGGCAAGAAAATTCCTAAAGTATTAGAATGAAAATATCTAATCAATAGTTATTGGTCTAGCCTGAGTCGAAACACAAGCAAACAATGGACAATGAGGAATAATTAAAGATGTATAAAATATTATTATGAAGTGAGTCTCAGCTAGCTCCAACTTAGCCACCTCCGGAGGAAGTTGTCAGAGCTTAAAAAAAATAGCAAAAAAAATATAGAGGTGGAGATGATGTAAATCATTAGATCCATGAAAATGTTACAAGAATTGATAGAGAAATGCAATGTACTAAACACAAATATAGTAGAATCTGATATTGACTTGATAAGAAAAAGCTTTAAAGGCCATTTCGTATTTTTTAGTCTGCCTGAAGATTAAATAGCTAAATTAATAGAACATATGTTTTACTGCACTTTAAAAGCTAATTAATTTATTTTTAAATAAGGAGATCAAGTATTGCATTCATCTCTAAAATTAGGCTAGCTCTTATTTTGTGATCGAAAAAGGATCTGTAGAAATAATAATAAACGATAGACAAATTCGAACATTAGCAGAAGGCAGTTATTTCGGCGAAATTGCACTTCTTTACAATGCCACTCGATCTGCTTCTATCAGAACTCTAACAGATTGTGGATTTTGGTCTTTGGACCGTAGTACATTCAAAAAAACAATTGAGGAGTTGATGTTAAAAGAATATGATGAAAATAGGAAATTTATTGATGAAGTACTAAATCTTAGTAGAAATAGGTTCCATTTTTCTCATTTATGACATCAGAATAAAAAGATTCAATTGCACATGCCTTAATCACAACAAAATTTGCTCCAGGCTAGGCAATAGTCAATGAAGGAGATTAGGCTGATTCATTTTATGTGATAAAGAGTGGTGAAGTATCAGTTCTCAAAGGAACGAAGGAGATAAGAAAGATGGGTGCTAAGGATAGTTTTGGGTATATGCTAGAGAATTATAATTAGAGAATAAGCCTTATATGAAAAGTCTAAAAGAGGAGCTACATGTGTTGCTGAAACAGAGGTTAAATGTGTTGCCTTGGGCAGAGAAAACCTGACTAAGATATTGGGAGATAAAGTCCAAATTATCATTTTTAGTAATATAATGAGATGGAGTTTTGAGAAAAGTGAGGTTTTAAAATAATTATCAAAAATTTAACTCGAAAAAATAGCTTAGAGAGCTAAGATTGACAATTATAAGAAAGGTTAAGTTATTGTAGAGGCTGGCAAAGCTTGCGATAAATTAATTGTAGTTTTAGAGGGAGTGATGACTAATTCTAAATAAGACTCAGTGCCAAAAGGTTTGTGTTTTGGAGATTAATTTTTAATGAGAGAAAAATATGGATAAATAATTGATTCTGAATATGCTATGGTTAGAGATGGTGTATTAGCTACTATCTCATATTAATCTCTCTTTGTCATTTTTGGTGGAGATTTAGAAACTGCATTAAAGAAAAATGAAAATTCTCATGAAAAGAAAATTAAGTAATTAGGAGAAAGAGCAGATGCGTCTCACATCTCAGTTGAAGATTTAGTTTATATTAAAAAATTAGGAGAAGGACAATTTGGTATGGTCTATTTGGTTAAGCATAAATCTATTAATAAAGTTTTTGCTCTTAAATCTGTTAGCAAAGCTTCAATAATTGAATAAAATCTAGAAAAGCATATACTGCAAGAAAAGACTGTATTGGAACAATGTAATTTTCCTTTTATCATGGGCTTTATTAGAACATTTAAGGATGACATTTCTATCTACTTTTTAGTAGAATATATCAGAGGAATGGAATTGTTTGATGTAATATTTAAGATCTATTTTCAAAGGTAATTAGAGACATGGGCCTTTTAACAAAGTACGATACTTAATTCTATGTGGCTACGATGATATTAGCATTAGAATATCTACATTCCAAATCAATAGTATATAGAGACTTAAAACCAGAAAATATTATGGTAAATGATGCTGGTTACATGTACCTAATTGATTTGGGAACTGCAAAACCATTAATTAAATCCAGAGCTTACAGAACTTATACAATTATTGGAACTCCTCATTATATGGCCCCAGAGATTATACTTGGCAAGGGATACTCATTTAATGTAGATCTATGGAGTATGGGTATTTGTATGTATGAATTTATGTGTGGAGGAGTTCCTTATGCAGAAGAATAAGATGTATCTATTTGTTTCAGCTTAGGACCCTTATGAAATTTATGAAGAGATAATGAATACTCAATTAAAATTTCCTACTTTTATTAGAGATAGATAGGCTAAGAAATTTATGGAATAATTACTCAGTAAACAACCAGAAACGAGATTAGGATCATCATTTTCTGCTTTAAAAGCTAATCCATGGTTTGATGATTTTGATTTTGATAAATTGTTCAGCAGAGAATTATAAAAAGTTCCTGTATTAATCTTAATTAACTTATATTTAGTATGTTCCTCCTAAAGATAGAATGATCTCAGAACATGATATTGAGAAGAAATTCTAACAAGGAAAGCCAGTTGTTCAAGAAATCAAATAAGAACAATCAATGCAAAAACAAAAGTACAGAAAGGAATTAGCCAAAGATCCTAATTGGGACAAAGATTTCTGATCATTTTCTTATTCCATTTTTTGACCAAAATAATTATGTCCAAATATTATCATTTCAGACTAATTTCGATCTTTATTACTTATTTACCTATTCTTCTACCAAAGTTTAATTTACGATTTTCTCTTTTGATTATTAACTAACAACTAAAAAGGGTATGAGAAAGAGATACTAAATTAATCTATTTGGATTATCTTAGATTTATTGAACTAAAAAATGTAGAGATATAACTATAAATTGAGAGGTTATCTCCAAATGCATATAATTGGTTGAGCACCGATGATAAGATGGAAGAAAGATGATAAAGAAATAAAACACTTAATCATGTGTTCTGAACTATAATAACAACAATTTTATCTATTAAGATATTATTATAGATCATTATCATCCCCATAGTTCTGTAATTAGCTATTGCTTCTGTTCCAACTCACTAATTTTTTTAAATGCCAAATAAGGTGCAATATTTTCGATCTGTTTATACATATCCTGTATCTTGTTTGTAATATCTCTACCCATTTATGCGGATCCACATATATATATGATTCCTTCCATTTATAAGTGAGAATGTATTTAGTTTAAATCCATGATATCTGTCACATATTATTTTACAGCCTTCCTTGAAAAGGCAACTTTCAAATTACTCAAAGTACCATTCTTCTCGTAATGCTTCAGTTCTTCTTCAGAAAAGTATTCATCTTCAGTTCTGCATCCAAATAATAATTCCATATTTCCTTATAAAGGAGATTTTTCTAAATTATTGGATTCCAAATGATAATCTCTTTCTTAAATCAATGCTCTCATTGGTGCCAATCCTGCTCCTGGTCCTATTAATAGTACTGGTGCTTTGGGATTTTTTGGGAAAGCAAATTTAGAATCTTAAAGATACCCTTTTAACAAAGACCCTTTTTTTAAACTTGAAAAATATTAACTGCAAAGTCCAAGTCTTTTTTCATATAAAATAAGTTGACTTGCTAAAATATGAATGTTTTTTGGATGTTTCATATTACTAGATGCAATAGTGGAAAATCTAGGATTCATTGAAGGACAGATTTCTAGTAATTACTCAATGGATAAATTGCGTATATTGTATTTTTTTATAACAGTTAATAAACTTTCTCTCTTTTTAGTAAAATTTTCATCATAGAACTCTCTACCTTCAAAAGAAGCAGCTTTCAATAGCTCTTCTTTATGTTATTTGTTGACAACTTAGTTCGATAACTCCATTAATTGTTTTTTTGTGATCAAACCAGTAAAATCACAATACCTATTTATAAAATATATTTCTATACTTTTTTAAATAGTTATAGATTGAAATTGGATTAGGAAATGGATGCTTCATAGTTGTAATTACTTCAAATTTCATATTTTTATCAAATCTCAGTTAATTGCATAATTCATTGATATCTTGGCTAATATATAAAAAATACTATTACTCTGAATTCTATGGATAAATGGCAATGTTACTAGCTGTTACATAGTTAACATTATCAGCAACAAGGTCTATAAATAGAGTGGAATTTCCCAGGGTTGGTTTCTTCTTTAGTTCTCTTATTTCATTTATAGTGAAAGTAATGCTAGATTTATATTTTTATGCCTAATAATCCAAATTTTCAAGATTTTCATTTTCTGGTTCATTGGTGTATTTGATCTATTAAATTGATTATTCAAACTTTTTCGGATCACATGTCTATGCAGGATATGTTTTGATAAGAGTTTCTTCTACTCCTGTACTTATCCAATTTTGATAATCATTTTCAGTTGTATTTTCAGCTGCATTTCCTTTTCCTAAAGCAAAGAGCCTTTTCCCTCCAAGTTCCTCTAATCTCTTGTCTAGTTTAATCCCAAATTAACAATAATTTTCATGATTAGTATTCCCAAGAGCAAATACTATGTAAGACATGCTCTTGAATTCATCATTTTTTCTCTCTTTTGAAAAAATCCAAGAATTAAACTTCTAAGCATCTGAGGAGCTCGATCCAACACCATATGTGGAGACAAAAAACACAGCCAGCTTCTAAGAACTTATTTAATCAGGTTCAAATTCACTTAGATTAATTACTAAATTTTAGATAACATCCTTACCCTTTGGGAGAAAGTTCAGTTTTCTTGTTTAACTTGCAAATTAGAATGCCAGTCTACTCGAGTTTCCCGATGTAGTACCATAATAAATGTAAATCAAACCTCTGGACTCAAAAAATGAAGCAGATGATTAACCACAGCCCATATTTAAAATAAGATTTTCAAATAAATTTAATCGAACAATATTATTTTGCTAATATACTAATTTTTTTATTAATATAATTTAACGTAATTTAATGAGCACGCTTATTGATTTATATATCTAATCCTACAAGTTCTATTTAATACTGAGAAACTAGTTATCATAAAATTGGACAAAATCACTTTATATTAAAGAGTTAAAAGTAATAGTGTGATTAGAATAATTAAAATAAGATCGATAAATAGTGATAAAATACAATCATTTATCAATAAAAATTAGAGAATCTAAAACAAAAAGATAAAAGTGGATGAGAAAAAAATGTGATAAAACCATTAAACAATTAAGGAATTAGAATAAATAAAAAACAATTTCATTATTTTCAGAAGATCTCATGTTTGGTTTATTTATAATACTGGGTTTATTCTAATTCACAAGAATACTAAGTTTCTCGTTCAATCAATATTAAATCCTTAGATATTATTTTTAAACAAGTAATGACAGATTTTGTTTCTAATTTTTGAAATTGATTTAAACTTCAATTATTTATCTAAGGTATCTATTTACACACAAATAATAATGAAAAATATATCAAAGGAATCAATATTTGATTAAATCAATCTAATTTTATACATTTTTATAGATTTCAACATATTATTATTTGCTACTATATTTTAATGTATTGTTGAATAAGAATACTTAAAAGAGAGGATTTAAAGAATAAAATTTTCAATAATTTGTTATGATCAATGATGTGATATTATTTAATTCTTAAATATTTTTGAATAAATTACTAATTCAACATATAAATAAATAAATTAATGAATAATTTATTGGCTATCTTCCTAATTACATTAAATGTAATAAATGCATTTGAATTGGATGTTTATAGAATGGTAGGCATTGAATAAGATCAATTTTGGAGTGGAAGTAAGATAGCTTCTTTCTAATTGCTCACGACTCATTGGTCAGAATTGTCATCAAGAAAAGTGGCATTAATTAAATTTTCAGAGATTAATCCTAATTCAATATCTGAATTGCTTACTAACAAACCTAATGGCGTTTTGATAATTCTGGATCAATTATCACAAGATAATGAATCCCAAGTTTGGGACTTAATCACAACTGATTTAGGTATTTAATTTATTGAATGTAGGTCCAAAGGGAGCAACAATCCCCATTTATTTCACTTATGAAACTGAGACTATTAGCAATCATTATAAGGAAATTCAAAGTGAAACTGAATAGGAATATTAATTATAAGTCACAAGCGTAGATTAAAAGCAAATTCTTACTTTGGAAGATTCATATGTAAATTAAAATCTAAAATATTAGAATTTATTAGAAAGCATCTCTAACTTTAAGTAAAACAATCCTTCAACTCTAATTGTGTTAGGAATTGATGAGAATTTACCTTCAGCCGAAATAACAATTCCAATAAATAGATTTGGAATTCAATCATCTATCTTCTTTAAGATTGCTAGAGAGTTTAAATATTAGTAAAGATTGAAGTATAAATCATTTAATTTTATTAGTCGAAACATAATATTTTATATTTCAACTTCCTAAACTTTAGATGAATATGGACTTAAGTAATTCTATAAGAAATAGGAATATCAACGAATTCTATCCACAATAGACACGATAATAATCTTCGATTAAATTAGACAAAATGAAAAACTACACGTTGAAGTCAGTTCCTAACTTTTAACTTAAGTTAAAGCAGAGTTGACTTAGCATGATGCAACAATTGAGGAAGCTGAAACTACCAACATTTCCAATAAAGAAATAGATACAATCAGAATATATACCTAGAAATAAATCAAGATTTTGGCTCCATAAAATTCTACGAATTTGCAAGACAATCAGTAAATTGTACTCAATTTGGTGAGTTAATTGATTGATGGAAAGCCTTATGAACAATAACACCAAGATCAATTATTTGATTAAGCTTTGATATAATTTATCAATACACCAAATAGACATCCTGCAAATCTGTAAAAGGACTCAAAATTCATTAATGATTTAAACTCTGTAATTATGTTATTTGATAAATAGTTATTAAGATAATTATTTAAACATACAACTAAAATGCAGTACATTGTGAAAGATAGAAAATTCTTTACATCATCTCAATTGAAAGGACAAATTATCAAGTTTTATTCAGCATTTATTGATTTGTATCTCATCTTAGGAGTGGGTGCATGGCTAGTAGTAATTTATGGAATAGCAAAAGTAAATTAAATTATTATTTTAGTATGTTCCATTATTTAGAGTTGAATTGAATGCTAATAAAAAAAGAAAGTGATTTATTTATCAATGTAAATAAATTTTATTTGTTATAATTTTAATAAAAACAATGGGAAATCTCCAAACTCTGATAAACTATCATGCTCCACTGAATTATTCATAAGACCTAAGTGATTAACTTATAGATTAAGGAATGTTGCAACACCCAGGCTTGGGATAAATTCAACTGTGGAAAATCAAAGAAAGTAATTTGCCTCTCTTATTTTCATTTGTAAACTAACCATCTAAAATACTTTATAGCATGTGCATGTATTTGAAAAAGACTCCTCAATTATTGATATACATAATTTTCGAAGTTCTCTCAAACACCCTAATTTGATTGAGTATTTCGCTTGTACGAGTTCAAAGGCACTTAACATTGGTAAAGTCTAATCTTAGCAATTCTTTTTTGCCTACTACCCTGAAACCTTAAAGCAGTATATATAATCTAGAACTTTGACTGAGGTACAAATTTGGAATGTAAAATATTTAAATCTATTAGATAGATAATTGAATAAATAGTAAATTTAATGGTATATTTGTAAAATTTGAACAGATATCATTCAAATATCAATTCAGAATCAATTTTCATAAATGATAATTTGCATATCAAAATGCTAGACAAAATTGGATAAAAACCAAATAAAATAGCTATAAAAGATGATGTACGTGATTTAGGAATTGTTATTATAGAACTTTTAACTAAAAGAAGTAATTTATGTATAATACTTAAGCGAATTAATTAAATTTTATTTAATAAATAAAAAATTTACATGGAAAATTTACTTTATAATTATTATAATTGGTTGCAAAAATGATAGATGAAAACATAGATAAACGACCTGATTTCATTTAAATCCAAAGGATGATTAACAATAGATTCAAAGAACCCATATTTTTCAATAACCCGGAAAGAAATGCAAATCTTAAAAAATTAACCGGAAGACTGTCAACCTAAGAGCCTTTAACTTATAGGATGGATGAAATGAAGATAAATTAATTGCTCTCCCCTATAAGATCTTCAAGCAAATTTTTGTTGCCTTTCAAATCGAATATTCCTCCAAACATAGTCGGAAACAATCCTAGTTAATAAATGTAGTGCTAGGATATTATACCTGAGATTCCTCCATAGAATAATAGCGAATAATCTCCTCCACGCAAAATTTATGGAAGCCGAATTGATTAAGGCTCTACTGCTGAAAAGTAAAAGAGCCCCATAAGTAATTATTGACTTAAGTATTTAGAATAAATGAGCAATGTTAAAAATATTCCCTATACTAGTCATTTTTAAAATATACCAAATTGATTAAATTATTATTCTAATTTTGAATTTACACTAAAGCTATTTTTAGATTACTTTTGTTTGCATTCAAGAGTTAATAAATATTTAATTATATGGCACTGAAAAATAAAATATTACTTATTTTCTTTTTTTGCATAAAATAATTAAAATATAATTTATATGACAACATAATCTGGCCCGTTTTCCACTCCAGCTTTTATAATTAAGCTTTACGATATTTTAGATGAATAAGTAGGCCTGTTTATTTATATGATCGCTAGGTGTAGTTTAACTAGATTATTAAATGGAGCGATGATGGAGAATATTTTATTGTATTGTAACCAAAATTGATGGAGAACGAAATCCTCTTGCAATATTTCAAACATAATCATTATCAATCCTTTCTAAGGTAACTCAACATGTATGAATTTATCAAAGCCAGAAACTCAGAAAATTATGAGATATTTAGTCACCCTTTCTTCAAAAGAGGCAACAAGTAAGATAATATTAATGTTTTAGGAAACAATTGTCATTGATCAAACGCAATCCCATTAAAACCAAATGCAAAGTCAAGAAAGAATTGAAGTCAGCTGTAAAATAATATGATTTTTAAAAATAAATGGATTCAGAATTATTATTTTTAAAACAAAGACAAACCAAATTTGAAACACAATTCCAAGAAATAATCTCATAAAATGAATAAATTATGGATCAACACAAACAAATTTGGTAGGAAACTAGGCAATTCTAAAAAAACACTTGATGTTAAAATCGATAGAATCAGTTATTTGCTTAGCTTTATAATCCAATAATAAGGGATCAATAACCAGGACTCCATCGAAATGCTCAACTAGATTTAGTGTAAGCAAAAGTAAGATTATTAACCAGTGGAATCATTATCTCCCCTTTTAAAAATGATGTAGAATCAAATGACCTGGAACTTAAAAGTACCAACTCAGATGGGTACTTTTAGTCCCTTGTATAATAATGATTAAGGTATGATAAGTCAATAAATTAATATTATAGCTTATTCACCTTTAGCCATAAGAAGCCAAGAAAGTCTTGATAGTTACTAAAGTTTAAGTCCCTTCTACTAACAATTCAAAGAGTAGTGATCATATAACATAACTTTATTAATTAATTATTGAAATCCCATTCTTCAGTGTGAATAATGAGGAAATATAATTGATTTTAAAAATCATAAAATATATAATTGTAAACAAATATTTTTATTATATGAACAATTATATGTTCTAGGTTCCACATTCAATACTCGCTGGTTATAAAAATTTCCACTTTTTAGAGTCAGTGTATTAAGTATAATTTGACATAAAAGTACCAAGATATTAATATTAAATATAATTTCTGAATAAAAATTTCAGTATAAATAATAAAGTTAATTTAATAAATATTTCTAACCTAAATAGTTCAAAATAAAGTAAAGCTTATTTAAAAAAAAAGTGAGGAAAAAAAAATTTCGATTAAGAATTAACTAAGTAATTAAATATAAACTAAATTTACAATTTTTCTATTTGGATTTAAATAGATGAAATTCCAGAATATATTTTCATGAAATAGTATTAAGAAAAATAAGTTCCTTCTTTATGAACATTACTTTTTAAAGGCAAAATTATACATTAATAGGGTTATAATAATATCCTATTTTGGTAAATCTAAATTTATTAAATGGGTTAGATGAGACAGAGTTTTATAAAAAAAGGAAAAGGTAGGAATTTTAGTATAGCTAAATAGTGCAAAATTAAAGTTTAAAATTGTATTAATAGAATATTTCAAATATGTGTTTTAGCAACACCTGGAAATTAATGATCTGAAAGTTAAATCTTGAAAATTGATGGCAAAACGAGCTCATCATAGATATGGATGATAAGCATATATCTTTATAATCCTTCAAATTGGGTAAAAATTTAGGTATAAATAAGTTATGAAATCACTTTTAAATTTTATAAAGAAGATTTCTTAATTTAATAGATATATAGATTGGCAGTTAGTATTTAGAAATATGTTAAATCTTTAGATTGTACATTCATTTATTATTTAAGTGTTCTAGATAATAATCTATAATTTCTATAATTTATAATGTAATTACAAAAATATCGAGTTCTTCTTCTTTTTCAAAATTATCAAGAACTTCAAAAGTTCTTGAAATGCGCAGTTTTTTTATTAGCTTATTATATAGATCACTGATATCTATTGAAGTGTTAAACTTTAAATAATAAATTAATACAACACAATCCCAAATTTGCTTTATCTAAAATAATTCAGATTATTTTGCATTTTTAATTTGAACTCTTTTTTTCTTTTAACATCTGCATCATATCTTCTTAATACTTTTAGAGAGTTTCTATTTTCATCTCCAACTGAAAGAGAAGAAGGAGCTATGAGAATAGCCAAAACCAATTACTATAGATTAAAATTTTGAATTATATATAGGAACTCTTGCCCTAGAAACGAATATATCAATCATTATTTGATATAATGAAGTCATTTATAAATATTATTTTATTGATTGTATATATGATTTATTTCTCAATGCCATAACTTTAATGGATTATTCTATTCTTAAGTTTTTTATGCTAAAATTTGATCTGCATTTTGATCTCGCAAATAGATTTCAGGTCTGTAGACTGATCTGACTGGATTTTAGGCAATTCTAAACAAATTAGTGATTTAATTGGTTGTTGATAATTTAGCCCAGACTCCTTCAATCAAATTCTTAAATGATTATAATAATACATACATATCCAACATAATACACTGCTATTGATGCAACAGCACCGAAAGTAAATGCATGGGCTTTTTACAATCTTAAGTGATAGGATCTTTATTTTGCATCTTAAATGCTATGAATAAATAGAAATTTTACTATGAATATTCATAGAGTTTTTTTAAGGATTCTTCAGCAGTCAAATGTGAACGATTTTGATTCACCAAGTCTTTCATTTATATATTTTATAATTATTAACAAAAATAAATTGAATTATTAACACTGTTGACTAACTGTAAAAGATGATACATTTCATTGAAAATATCATTCTCAAATCTACTCTCTATACATGTCTTCACTACTTACTAGATGTTATCGAGAACCTTTTTAACTTATTATAAAAATAATTATGAATAACAAATACTCTTATTGTAGAATGATAATTCTCTTTTTAAACAAGAATTAGTTTGATTCTTGAGTAATTCTCAAGAACTTATCTTCTGTCATTAATAAAATTTGATAAGTCATTAAGTAGTAATATCCATTTAATAAGTACTTTTACATATATATTTAATAATCAATTATTTTCTTTATCTCTTCTATTCAATCATCATCTGAACTGCTTTCTACCTTTAATTTTCTTATCCTTCTGCCTTAAACTTATTAAGAAACTTGATTAGAATTATCCACTTGTTTTTTCGATTCCTATTATTTTAGGTTAAGCTATTTAGATTCGTTTGGTTTAGAATTGATTTCACTCTATTTTTCATCTTACTTTTTATATTTGGATAAAATTTCTTCTACTGGATCCTTGCTCTTTATGGCCTTTTTCGACTTTTATACTTTTTCTTCAATTAATTGATCTTATTTATCATTTTTCTTCTTAGGTTTCTTCATTTACTTTCCTGGCATCTTTTCTTATTAATTAATCAATCGCAACTCTATTTCAACCATTTCTTAATATGCCTCTAAAAACTTATCTAAATCTTCTCTCCACATTAGAGATATTTCTTTATTAATCAAAGCTTCTCTGCTTTGAACCCTTTAATTTAATTCATCTTATAATTTCTCTACTTTTTCATAAGTAAGTGAAAACAATGGCATTGATAGTAAATAATTAAACTCACTTATATCAATTGATGGTGTTTATTGTAGTTTTTTTGAAATTTATTTTTTTTATTGTTTATCTTCATCTCCTGACTTTTCCTCCTCTTCACTCCCATCATCATCAACATTTTTCTACTATTTTTAAGAATCACCAAAAGCTTTTACTTTTGTAGATTTTACTTAAATCAATTGTGAAAAACGAGTAAATCCAAATTTATCTAGTTGCTTGACTAAATCAACTTTCTTTACATTTCTTAATTTAATCTCTTCACTAATTACCATCTTAATGAATTTTAATTTATTATCTAATAGTTAGACCTCTCTATCCAACTTGGATATTAAATAATCTTTCCTTTTGTGATAAAACTCTAATCTAACCTAATAAAACTCTTCCATTATATCCTAAACACATTCATATTTTTTGATTTTACTATTTGAGTCAAATAGCACCATATTGCTGCACGAAGCTGGTGAAGACAGTTTAAAGTACTCTAAAGGATTCTTCAAATCCTATACAAACCCATCCACCATCTATATTTCAAAATGAATTTTGTATTTAGTGTGATATTCTCTCAAATCCACAATTTGACTTCCTTCCTCAGCCATTTCTTTATCTAACCATTCCTTGTAATTTCTTGTCCATTTCTTAATTGGAAGCTCTCTAATAGTGACAATATCAGTGGCTTCATTGCAATCAATTAAGCCTTTGATAACACAATTACCATTCGGTAGATTTTCAATGATGCCATCAAAATTTCTATAAAAGGGAGCCATTGGCTGAAATTATTCTCCATTCAATCTATTTTTAATTTATTGAACTAAGTCAATTGGATTATAATTTTAGATTGATGTAGACCAACCAGTACCAATACCTTCAGCTCCATTGACCAAACTCATAGGAATAATAGGCACATAATACTCTGGTTCAACCATCTATCCATCATCTTCCAGATACTTTAATAAATGATCATCCTATTCAGGGAAGATGTACCTCGTAATCTTATTAAGAGCTGTAGAAATATATCTCGCAGATGCATGATCCTTGCCACCCATAGCTCTGCTACCAAACTAACCTTTTGGCAATAATAAATTGATGTTATTGGAACCAACAAAATTCTAAGCCATCCCTATGATTGTAGAAACCAATGATAGATCTCCATGATGATAAGCAGAATGTTCAGCTATGTAACCACCCAATTAGACCACTTTGATTTCTTGTTTCAAATTTCTCTTAAAACAGGCAAATAATACCTTTCTCTGTCCTGGTTTTAAGCCATCCATGAGGGATGGAATAGATCTGATATTATCAGCCATAGAGAAATGAATCAACTCTTTGTGTATGAATTCTGAATAGCCTAATTCGCTTTTGGTATGATCCACATATAAATCATGATTGTATTATGCAAGCCATTATTTTCTATCATTTGCTTTTTTCTTATTAAAGCACAGATCAATAGAGTTGTCATCATCATCTCCATCATATCTGAACTATATCGTATGTGTTCTTAAATTCTTAAAATACTCTTGAGCCTCTTGATCATCAGATGTACCTAATCCTTTGTAATACTTTATCTTCCATGTTTTAATGTCCTCTTCTTAAGCGAATTTGTTGAAATCCTAAACTGTGAAGAATGGAATTGTTTAATTTCCCTTTGTGGCCTTTATCAGAGGAGTAACAAACTCTTTCAAAAATCCACGATACTTCACCAAAGAAGGCCAAAAATGATGAATAAAATTGATAATCAAACCCTTAATATGCGATCCATCTATATCCTGATCTGTCATAATCATCACCGATCCATATCTAAGTGATTTTAAATCTGTGTATTGTCTTTCCTTCTACAAACCTATTATTTTTATCAAATTTTCAATTTCTTCATTCTATAGAATTTGCTTCAATGATGCCTCCCTTACATTCAAAAGCTTACCCTTCAACGGAAACACCCCATATCTATCTCTTCCTACAATATCAATACCTGCCATAGCTAATGCTTTTGCTGAATCTCCTTCAGTCAATATCAATGTGCAAAGTTCTGAGTTCTTTTTACCTGCATCGTTTGCATCATCCAGCTTTTCAATTCCATGTAATCTACCAGTTTTCGTGCCTTTCAATTACTTATTTAATTTGGCATCAGCTTTGGCTTTGGCTTACTAAAATATAGTTTCGATTATATCTGTCTTTATTAAAGCTTTTGAGAATTTCTCAGTTACCTTAAATTTCTCTTCGTTAGTACCTCCAAATTCTGACACCTTAGTTGTCATATTCTCTTTTGTTTATGAATCAAATGTGGGATTATCAATCAAGCAATTGATAAATACCCAAAGTGATTGTTTGATTTAATACTTTTAAACTTCAATTGACTTATACTTTTTATTATTATTCATTTCATTTTAAATTTCTTATATAATTTTATCTGTTACATAATTCACATGAGTTCCTCCTTTTGCAGTATAAATAGCATTAACAAAGGAGACATGTTAAAATTAAGTAGGAGAATAACTTACTACTACTTCCCATCTTGGAGTGGTCATATCCTTATCAAATATTTTAATTGCCCCTTCATTTGGTAAATATAAATCTACATATTTTTGAAATGAATTGATCTTAATCTTTTCATCATTCAAATACACACTAATTTTATTACCATATATTCCAGCTAAATCATATACTCTTCTGGTTAACAAAGCCTGAGTATCTGATTCTATCTCTTTCATCCCAAACCTCTTATAGTCTGGCTTATATGAAATACTCACGTAAGGATCTTTCTTTATTTGTTTAATAATAGGGATCTATTTGTTACTCATGTTATTGTTCCAAACCAACTTAAAGTAACTTTTTCCATCGCATACTTCCAGCGTGAACTCAGTTGAATACACATTTGTCAATTTTGCCCCATAACCATTCCTTCCACCTACCACTCTTTTTTCAGTATCATCGAAATTGCTTCCAGTTAGAAACACTCCAAAAATCAACTCTGGGACATAGATTTGGTATTCTTTATGGATTTCAACAGGTATTGGAAATCCGTCATTTTTAATTGAAATTTCATTTCCAATGTCTACTTTGATGTAGGACTATTTGTGTTAACGTGAATCTCTTTGTAGATTATCGGCTGCATTAACCAAAATTTCATCGAATATTTTAAAAAACCCAGGGACGTATTCAATTTCTTTTTAGATCATTTTTCCATTTTGTATTATCCACATTTATTCTGAGGTTCTCTGTATACTGCCAATATAAGTATCTGGTCTCTGAAGAATATGCTCAATGTGGGTCATCTTCTTATATTGCTCTTCTATAGTCTTTTGGCGCATAATAATTGAAATTATAAACAATTTAAATTTATTCAACCAGAGAATAGAGATTAACTGCGAGCCTCTTAAACTTATTTTCCTTTAGATTGATGATGCATAAGAGTTTAAGTCTTGCGATGCTTAGGCGTGTCGTCCATTATAATACAACTTTCTTCGTTTAGACTAGCCTCCTCTCCATCTATGTGACATTACAGAGTGATATGAGTATCGCTAAACAATGAACCGTGAGTGGTTTCGTAATCTTTCAAGAACTAGTTGACAGGTTTTACAGCGGATTTGTTGGCCATGAATTTTAAAAATGGAATCAATCTAAGGAGACATTCATCTTCATCTGAATCAAGAAATGAAGGAATCAGCAAACCATTATCAGGTTGTAAGTCAAAGGCATTTGGGTTATTCTACGAATGCTATAAAAATGATACATCTATAAAGATTAACTAATCTAGTGGCCGATCTAAAATGGTCAGATCTTTCAAACAGTTTCCGTTGACAAATATACAATTTGATCTTGCATAATAATCACTTATGTGTTTATCCAAGTCTATGAATTGCAACACTTTGTCACAATATGATTCATAGCCAGCAGTGAATATGATGATCTCGTAGTACACACTCATTTGCTTAAGAAATTCTCTCAAATAAGGTCGTCTACACAGGTACACATTGTATAGCATTCCCCTGTGCCAAACATCCAAAATAGTTTCATAATTGAAATTTTGATTTTCCTTGAATTCACAGTGCACCAAGGTTTCATCCAAATCAAGAACTAGAGTTTTCTTTTTCCTCACTTCGGATTCTTAAGTGGATAGTCTATACGATTCTTCTGGTCCCTCCCTCTTCTGCCTGAGATTTTAATAGCATTTTTTTATATATTGCAAACAATTCATTTTAATTACTCAATGCTATTTTTAGTGATCTCTTTTATGAAAATAGGAAAATCATCAAAAATGAATGCCCCCTTTTTGGAAAATAGGATTGTATAACTTAGATCAAAATCTCCAGGAATGCCGTAATCTTTAGAAATTCTATTCAATATTCAGCAAACAAAAATAATAAAAAATTATATGTTATAACAAAAATTATTTCAATAACTTTCCGAATAAATTCATTAATATGCTTACGGAGATTCCATCCACGTCAGATACGTTGTATTATATACATCTTATGACAACCTGATAATTATTGCAGAGGATAAATATAAGTTGTCTGTGTAAATAGAAACTTTGAAATGGAAAAATGATCCAATCATCTCCATGAAATTCCAAACCTTCGCCTTGCACATCCTCACAATGGAAGGAGAATACATTGAAATCATCTTATCCAATCTTTTCTAATAGAATAAACCGTAGGACAGCCTCATGTCCAATATCAAAATAAATGATGTGTATTTGCCTAATAATGTGAAATTAAAGGAGGCCTATCAAATCAAAAGGTTTAGTGATTTTGTCATAATGAACAAGAATAAATTAAAAATAGCCTTCATCTCCCAATAGGGACAAATAGTCTTTTATAGTCCAGATCAAAAGGTGATCACTCAAATCATCGCTCTCAGACAAAGTCTCATATCGTTTTAAACAATTGAAATTGATCAAAAGGAAATGGTTGTTGGGATCACCGAGTTCAATGACTTAATCACCTTTAGTGATAATGATTAGGAACCATAAATACATCGTTTTACAGATCCCAACTACTCAATTATTCACATTTACTTTGTGGGCAATGAGAATATTTTAATATTGTAAGAAAATAAAACTGAATAACGGTTTGTTAAGTATCAATTAAAACAACTTAAATTTGTCAAAAAATATTACTATCTCCCAAAAGATGATTGCAATTATAAATTCGTAGAAATACACGAATTACCAAAAATATTTATTGCCTTAGTGTTTTCTACGCAATTTCAAATAATCTCTTTCTCTAAAACAGTACTCCAAGATCGATTATTTAAATGCATCTAATTCAACTTTCAAAATGTGATGGATGAATTCAGTCACCCCATTAATTTTAACTAAATTCTATATTGTCCTGAAACAACCACGCTGAATATTAAAGAGATTCAGAATTAAGCCATCCATTTCTCTAGATACAATTAACAGTTTGGCATCAAAATAACTAAGAAGAAAATGGTGGAGGTCCTGTAATCCGATTCATAAATCCTAAACAAAGAGGATCAAGTATCAAAAACTAAGTAAATGCCATTTTATATTTAATAATAGAAATTACGATTAATTTTGCAGTCTATTAATAACCTCAACTTAAATATACACAATTTAAATATCTCAAGATTGCATACAGGATCTTACTTTTCAAGTCCTTCAGCAGTTCGAAAATTACCAAAGAACATTTGGATCAATCCCATAAATGAAGTTGAGTTGGTAAGAATAAGTGATTTCCAATTTATGGCATCACTTGAATTGCGAACAAGGTTTAAAACTCTATTTTGCAAATAAGGATCAGGTCTCAGAAAATATACACAGCTGGGTGAATTCATTAAAGTTCCATAAGCAAATGTTATACCAAATCTATGATGAAGTCCAAGATCAAGAAATTCTTATTGAATCTTAGTATGATAAATGTCTGACTACAATTGCATTACTAAATTTCAAGAATCTTTCAAATGAAATATCAATATCTAAAATAATTGCGATGGTGTTCAATAAGGTTTTGTCTTAATGCAGCAAAATAGTCACAGACAACTCCAATTCCTTTTTGCAATTGATTTAATGCATCAAGTAGAACAGTAATCCAGTGTTATGTTACAATTACTGGAAGAACTCTTAACAATTGTTATTCATCTTAATCAACATCCTTGAGGTGTGGCTTACTAATATAATGATTTAGTATGATGTGATATTGCTTAAGGCCCAAGAATTCTTTGAGCCTCTTTTCATTAATAAAATTAGAAGTTTAATAGTTTGCTCAAAAGTTCCAATAATGTTGAGATTAAAATTAATCATTTTCTTATAAGATCAATCCTACATTAAACTATTCACTTTAGGTGTTCAGACTATCTCAGATAGACAGGATTTGCTTTAATTTAGTAAAGTCTGTAACATAACTAATGATGCTCCCTCTTTTAATATATTTAGTATTTCATATTTGATAGATGAATGTGATATAAAATATATTAAAAACCTAATATAAATCTCAGGGAATTTGGAATAAATGAATAATTACGAACCTACTAAGTGTAAAAATCCATCATTTGGATTAATAATTATGAGCATCTTAACTTAATCATCGAATGAGTTCGAGATTTGTAAGATCATAAACTGGTTTTTATCTTGATTTCATTATGTATAATATAATAAAGTAGATAGTATAATTATCATTATTATGAGGCAATTTAGTGTATGATTATTAGATGAGTATGGCATACAATGTTGGACAGAATAAAAACCAAAACGTTCTCTAAATATTATAAAAAAGATAAATACAATATTTTTATAATTATATTCTTATTATCTAAAATAATATTATGTATGAGTTTGCAAGTGAGAAAACAAGAGGAATTAATGGATCTAAAATTATTAGATAGGATAAAACAAAATATAGAGTATGAATCAATTTTGATTTAAATATAGAGTCATAACTTTTTTTCTGTGAATCCTCATGTCAGAATGTTTAGCCAATTATTCTAAAAAAGCCCGTATTTAACATAGTTTAAGGAGATGCTCTTTTCAAGCCTTTAGCAGATTTATTTGAGGACTTCGTTGATCCTAACTGTTTTACAATGGATGCAACCGCCAATTCTGTGTAACTCTTAGAAAATGAGAGATCAATAATACTTAAAAATTATACAATATGCTCAGTCGACCAGATAATTGGGAATCGTACCTGAATAAATTTATATCATCGAAATAGAGAGACTCCTTAAAGTCTTATAAAATGACAACAAAGAAATATCATTAAAAATTCTATATGAACTTTGTGTTGCCATGAATTGCATTATAAGGGGCAAATAGGAATTCATTTTGTATGATAAATTTTTTGCTTATTTGTACCATCAATTTAATTCAGGATACGATTTCGTCTAGCAATCTATTCAATAGAGAGAATATTTGAAAAAATAAAAGGAAGAGCAGAGACTAGGTAAATTAAATCAGCATGGTTTAAGAAGAGTAGGATAAATATCAATTTTAAAGAACGAATTTTACTTAGAAGAATAGCAGAGTGATGGAATCAGTAACATTCCTTAAGTACTTACGATTGATTCATAATTGAAGCTTCCAAATTCAAGAATATTATCAGGAAAACTATCATAATAAATCTAAAGTGCTGAAGTGGCAATTCAAGATTTATAAAAAGAAGTCAAGGACTATTACAATATGTATGCTGAGTATTTTTATGATTCCGTAAAAAACTTGATTTAATTCAAAGGGGGAAACGAGTCATCAAATCATAAATTTCTAGGTTTGAGATTCAATATGAAGTAGATGCTGTCTATCAATGCAATATATCAAAATGAAGAGAATGGCACTAAATTATATTTGCATCAGTATCAACTAGTCTCTGGATTAAATGAAAAGCAAAATTCCTTAACATAATATTTGACTTATCAATCGATGTTTAACAATAATAACAAGGAGGATCAAGTTGAAAATTTATAGGAGTTTTTAAGATAAAGTCCTCCTTTATCTCCCCACCAATCAAATGTTCATATTAAAACTGAAACTGTGCATCAATAGACTCATAGCAATGAGGATATTAAAGTTGAGTGTGAAGATGGAAATTTGAATGAATATGAAAACGAATGTGGTGTCCTATTAGATTTTACATTATTTGATCCTCAAACAACTGTGCAATATCAAGTCTACTCAGTTAATAGTGAATGCATAGCTGGAATTAAAATATCATTTCCTGAAGAGTAGAGTAGTTTTCGGTTGATCCGAATTTCCATGTATTGAACCATAAGAAGGAGGCTATGATTGCCATACTTATCAATTCAAGCCACTATCAAACATAAAAGGGTGCCAAATTGAATTGGTCTAGATGACACCAAGTAGGAGATTCATCAAAAATTTCATCTTATTGGTCCAAGATTCGGATAACCCATAAGATCCAAATAAACTCAAACTTTTTAAATTTGATTTCCAGAAAAATTAAGAGATGGGGGATATTTAAAATTTACATGATCAAATAATGCCTTACTTTAATGATGACTGGAGAAGAGCAAGATTTCCCTTGTATGTTAATTTTCTATATAATCATCTCCCGTAAGCTTAGCAATAGTTGATTGTAGTCAAAATTAAAGAAAATCACGTTTGCGATCAAATAGCATGTTTCCTTATGTGGAATATTTAGAAAATAAAAAGAAACTCATGTAAATTGATTTGATTTATTTATAGTAATCCGAATGTATTTGAGATGTATGTCTAGGAATTAGGTCGATATAAAAATAGGGATCAATATCAAAGAACCGTGTTCATTTAGATTGAAAATTGGCAACAAATTCAACAAGAGAGAATCATCGATAACATACTTGATAACATAATTATTTTTATTTGGAATGGGGGATTCGACAATAGGAAATTATAGTGATTATTTATATTATTATTGTTCTTTTTAAAAAACGGTTTATGTATTATTATTTTTATGAAACAAATACTCATAGTCTTTGTTTTGATTATATTTGCAACAGCATCCAGTGGTAACTAACCTAATATAAACAGTAGATCTGCTAAAGTCATTATCTAAATTTGCTGATAATGGAGATTCTTCTTCCAAATTTGCCAAGAGTACAGTTTCTCCATTTTCCGAAGAAGAATCCGAAGATTACGATAGCGAAGACACTGAACCCTCAAAGAAAATGGCACCCAAATCCTAATAAGACGACAATGACGACGAAGTTGAATGTCATGGCTTAATTGAAAAGTTACTAACAGAAACTTTCCACTAGCAAGGATGTTAAACCCCCTTAACAACAAAAGAAGTAGGTTCAAGTAATTTCTGAATCAGAATCTGAATACGATGATGAAGAGGACAGTGGTAACATGTGGAGTAGAGGGATATCAAAAAAATTAGCTTAAACTGAATCTAAACCATTAGTGTTACCAATACAATCAGCCAAAGAATAAATAAAGAACGATTACAACCAATTTACAAGTTTAAAAATGCCTGAAGTCCAATAACGACCTCAGGAAACCAAATCACAAGATTAAACTCAAAAAGTGTAGGAGGATCCAGGAAAAGAACATTCTGCTGATTTTGAAAAAATGAAACAAGCCTAATTAGAGAAATACAGCAAAAGATTTCATCTTGATGAACCTAAAGAATCTAAGAGTATGTATGAGGATGATAGTTTGAAAGAGTTCATGCCAAAAATCAATTTTCAACCTATCAACATACAAGAGACCAAGACTTCATAATAAGTCCAATCAAATCCAGAAAAAAGATAAGAAAACAAACATGATGAATCAGAAAGTGAAGATGATGAAGAAGAGGATTCTGTAGAAATCAATAAAAAGAGTTCATTACAAAGTAAAATCAGTAATAAAGTTACTATTGACTAAAAACCTAACACAGATGCATTTGATTTCTTCAATCAAAGTAAACAATAATAAAAGTCAAATAAGAAGAGTTAACGAATTGAAGAGTCTGAGGATGAGGAAAGTGAATCAGCTTAAGAAGTGGAAGACGATGAAGATTATGTGTAATAGGTGAAGAAAAACAAAAAATAAAAGGAGGATAAGGAAGAATAAAAGAGAAAATAAAAATAACTCTAATAATAATAGGAAGAAGAGGAAGAATAAAGAAGATTGATGTTGAAGAAATAAAAAGAATAATAAATTCAATAGGAGGAATTAAGAAAGAAATAAGAAGAGGAAGAGAGATAGCAAGAGTTAGCCAAATAATAAAAATTGAAAAGAGATTCTGATGAAGATTAGATTCCATAAAAAAAGAAGTCAAAAAAATAAAAAAAGCAATTGAGTTTAGAAGAATTTCAATAATCTTTGAAAGTAGATGAGGAAAAACCTCAATTGACCTCTTTTGCATAAAAGGAGGCAAAAGAAAAAGCAATTTTAGAATAGAAAACATTTACATTAGTAAAGGAGACTCCACAATAAGTTTAGGAATAGAAAGTATTTAAATTGTAGGCAGTTCCAAAGAAGCAACAATAACTAATTCAAGAGGAAGAGTCAGAAGGAGAATCAGAAAGTGAAGATGATAATATTGATACTCCAAAATCTATAAATTGCTTTGAAAGTAAGAACAAATTTATATAATAAATCTGCTAATTATGTTAGACTAAAGTAGCTTATTAGGTTAATTAACAGAATTGGTAGAAGATTGGAATAAATGACGGTTTCAGGTATTTATTAAAAATTGTATCATATATCTTAGGAATTTAGGCAATCCTTTGAGCCGCTGATCGAGTTCACTTTCAAAAGCATAGGTGAAGTTGGATCATATTATTTGAGTTTTAAAGATCACACAGTTTGTTTAAGTGCTGAAAATTTAACAAAGATGGTAGAATTGATTTAATATGAACATATAGACAAATGTGGATAAAGTATTAAAGCACTTCACAGGAAATTAATTAGCTGATTACAATTCCCCAGTTGATATTCCAGCGAAAAGTTAACCCATTAACTTTTTATTGAGTGCAGAATACGGTAAATGATGATGAATAAATGTAGATTCCTTATTAAATGGATTTTCATGCAGAAGATTTTAAATAGCCATAAAAACAGATCTGAAATATAAATTGAGTAAGAAAAATGATATTAATGTTAAGCAAATAATATTTTATAAAAATAAGGTAAAAGTCATATTAACTGATAGTTAAAATTAAAATATATTGGTTTGATTTAAATAAATGGTGTTGTCCATCAAGCCAGTTTCGATTAGGAAGAAGGAGGAGAAGTCACAAATTTGATTGTTACTCAATTGAATCTACCCAAAGAACAAGGAGTCATAGCCAGTTTGGTTGATAAGTATGTCGATAGTAATTTTGTGGCAGATATGCTCCAGAAATCAGGTAATTTTTAGTACTTAGATTTAGAATAAATGATGGCTGATTTATAGATCTAGACACATATCAAGAATGATGACATAGGACTCACATTTAACTTGAGAAAGAGGAAGGGAAAATGATGAATTTAGATTTATTTTAAATTGAAAAATAAATCAATATCAGATTTCATCTCCAGCTGATTACCTTAAAGCCAATTATTCTCTTAATGTTCTTAATTCCTTGTTTACTAAACCGATGGTTTCTGAAACTACATCTCTGTCAGAGGTTCTGGCAGCTCTGGAATCTTCATAGTCTTAGACGGCTTCTTCACATTAGGTAAATCTGTCAGTTCTGTCAGCAGTAACATTTTCAATTCTTTAGTTGGTTGTGTCTAAAGTAGCTTCAACTTAGGCAATGAGATCATTCAATGCAGCTAAATCTGCTTAAGCATTAGCAAGGGAGGTTCCTGCAACAGTGATGGCGATGACGACAAAGTTTCTTTACTTCTTGTAGGCTTCAACTCTCTTGTCTTCAGCGAATCTCAATAAGGCTAAAGAATCAGCAATCTTGGCCAATAATTCATCAGCTAAGTCAATGATCTTCTAGACTGCTCCAGCATCAGCCAATTGTTCAGCCTTGGAAGCAATTGTAGCGAAGGCTTTGAATAATTTGCTGTATCCCTTTCTGTGTTGGAATTTGGCTGTTTTTTTGGCAGATTAGGTGAAGTGCTTTTAGATCATACTAGCAACCTCCCTGGTGAATGTGTGGGCTGGTTTCTTTGTGGCTTTTCCCTTTTAGATGAAGGATTCGTGTTCAATGTTATCAGCGAATAGTCTTCTGGCTTCAGCAATTATAGCTGTGGCTTCTTGGTGTTCCAATACTTTCTCTTCGAAGTCAGCGTTCTCTTCAGCTCTTTAAGCATCGAGTTCGTCCAAATCCTTTTAGTATCCTTTGACTTCAGCCTACTTCTAAGCAACCAATCCTTATAAGATTTCTCTTTGTGGATATAACTATCCTTCTAGTCTGGCTTCTAATTCGATCTTCTTTCTGTTAGATTCAGCCAAATCTTTATCGAAAGCAGAGATGTCCTAAAAATAGTAGAAAGGAAATATCTTACCACTGTGCAAGCATCCTAGTATTCATGGTTTCTAGCATCGTCTTCCTTTTATTCAGCAACGTATCTATCCTCCAAATCAGTCAAGGTTTAGATTAATCTGTCCAATGGATCTCCTGTTTAGAGTTCGAGCCAAATTGTATCAAATAGGGTTCTGCCAAAAGGTGAATTGTCAATCTTCTTAATTTTGGCTATAATATCAGCTTATGTTGATGAGGCCAATACTATGAGGGCTAAGGCAAAGATAATTGTCTTCATTTATTGATATTATTAAAAATCAAAAAGCTAGTCGTTTTTATTTTTCTAAAAATGACGTCTTATTTCGATAAAATTATCATAATCTGACTAAATTTATCAAATTAAATTTCATTAATATTTAGCAAATACCTTAGATTCTATTTAAAGTATTATCTCTCAATTCTTAGCAAAGGCTAATATTATCTATTATTTATTATTTTGGTAGAACATAAAGAACTATTTTCTCAATAGAAATTTCTCAAGAATTGAAAAATGGAATTCTTTGATTTTAATGGTAAAGTTAATTGCAACGAAACACTATAATTGAAATCCAATAATATTATTACATTTTACTAGTAGATAAAATTATTATAAAAGCATAATTTTTGATCAAAATACAATTTATATTACTTCTTGGTAATAGAGTATAATATGTAAATGAATTTATCTCAATATATTAATTTAAAATGACTCATCAATAAATATATTATTATTGATTAATTACATTCATATTTTGTGTGTAAACCAAGAGATTAGATATAGAGAGTAGATATTGGTTTAAGGCACATATCACACATATCAATGTGAAATAAAAATATATTGACTAAAAAAAAGCATTAACTTATTTAGAGTTTCTACAAATCTTAATTAATTTAGTCTTATTGATATGTTGATTAGTTCTTGAATACTTCAACATATATTATTAACAATTATTTTTGTTATGAAATTTTTGATTGTTAATGGATTTACTGCAACTGCTTCTCACTCTAAGATCTTTAATCAATTTAGACAATAAATATATGAAGTATTAATTCAAAAGATCTAGATCACTTAAACATAGAAGGAAGTCGCTGATATTGACTTTGATTATATTGAGCTTGATAGACACAATTTAGAAGAATATTTATTTGAACCAGAAACATCTCACATCAAACCTGAGAAAGGGCTGAAATTTAATTCATTAGACATGGTTTTTATTATAGCTTCCCCAAATACAAGACCCTGGAATCCAAATATGCGAAATGTATCAACAGATTTACTATTGTAGATTATAAGCTCTTGATAAGAATGTGCATCAAAACTAAGAAATTGCTTTTTATGACCTCTTTTGGAGCTCAAGCACTTGCATACTTGTGTGCTTCCAATATTTCAACAGTATTTATTCTCATTTTATAACAGCATATTAAAATTACAAATGGAAATGGAGAGGGCAGTAAATTGGTTGATTTTCCAAAGTACACTATTCAAGCCTTGAAGAATACTCATGATGACTACTTTTTGGACACTACCACTGGAGATTTGTATACATACAACAAAGTTACAGATGAATGGATGCCTAAATGCAATATTGGAATCCATCACAGGAGAGATGCAATGGAATATCAATCTATAGGAAAGTATGTTGTAAAATCCCCTGCTTATAAACCAAAATAAGTGATGCTCAGCAATCAAACAGAAATGACTTGCATTATTAAAAAGCCATTTTTGCATTATTGGTTGTTTAAAGATGTTAACATTGAGTTTTCAATTAAATAATCAAACACCTGGGATATACATGCCATCACATTTACAAACCCAGAAAGAGTAACGAAATCGATTATATTATAGAGATTTCAATCTTTGGCTGAAAACAACTTACGAGGTCCCTTAATCATACAGTGTGATAACATAATAGCATTGCTATTCGAGTTGGATTATAAATAAAAAGATTAAGTTAATCTGTTATCGAATTTTATAGAAAATGGGATCAAGATAATTAGATATTCCAATTCATATGTATTAATGTGAACATTTTTAGAACACAATTAGCATTACAAATGAAAGGTAATTTACTTCCCCAAGAGGATTGGAAAACATATAATTGATCTACAATTAAGATAATAAATCGAAATCCTAGCATTTATAGGAGGATATGATGAAGAAGCAACATAAAGCCTATGTGAGGGAATATCGCAAATTAGTTAATACGGCTATTCTAGATTCAGAGAGAGATAGGGATAAGATATTACATGTGGGATTCTCAGTAAAGAAAAATCGTTTACCAGAGTATGTAATATACTATATAGAGTTGTTGAATAAAATAACATACAGCAGAAAACATTGAAGGCAACTCAAAGGAAATCATTTATTGCTAAAAAAGAACACTTTTATTAAAATCTTGACTCTCTTAAACTTAATTTAGATGAAAATCAAAGTTACAAGAATCCTTCAACTTCAACTAGTAGAAAGCACTTAAAGTTACGAACTGAACCTAAAGGAGTGCTATTTCAAATGATTGATGAACCTGAAGAGCAACCATTAATTCAAACTCATAGAGTTCTATCCCAAATTGAAGTCAGAAAATAGTTACACCCTTCGCTAAATCAAGAGTTTTTGGGATCTTAAAAAAATTGGATCCCAGGATTCTTGAAATTAAATAAATCTAAGGTCTCCTAATCATAACCTAATTCTGGTAGACAAACATTTTAATAACTACTTGATTGATTAATTTATAATAGTATTATTAAACTATAGATTTATTAACACTTAATATTCATGAACACACTCCAATATGTATTTAATTTATGTAGTAAAGTAATCTTAACCTATCCCAAATGTTTTTTATTTATCTTATTGGTATTAGTAGCTTATCCACTAAAGCCTGGATATAATCATTGATCTGATCATCATCTCAAAAAATTAATAGTTTTTCTATGGGTATGTCCAATATTTAAAAAAGGACAAATCGAATAGCTTATAATTTTATATATTTTCTTTTGTGATTTAAGCAATTGAAAAATAATTAAAATATCAACATGAGTAACATCTATTATGGTGTGATGATAATTTCATTGCTAAGATATTAATATCTAGCATACTTTTTTATTTATTTGAAAGTAGATTATTTTTGAAATGAAAATTGTAGCATATTATAAATTTTTAGCATCTTAATCCATGACTTTTACATTAGGGAATAGAAAACAAAAATAGTTTCAGGTTTTTGATTTTGTTCAACAATATTGCTAAAGAGGGTCAAATTATTCCAATCCAAAATAAATGCTTTGAGTTAGTCGATAATTTGTTAATTTTTTTAGAGAAATAATGAAGATAGTGAAGGGTATTGCATAGTCACCAGCTTGGAGCTCCTAGAGAGAATAAGTA
The DNA here is from genome assembly GCF_000165425.1 of Paramecium tetraurelia. Taxonomy (NCBI): domain Eukaryota; phylum Ciliophora; class Oligohymenophorea; order Peniculida; family Parameciidae; genus Paramecium; species Paramecium tetraurelia. The sequence continues at coordinate 32,129 of NW_001799311.1, read as the reverse complement.
TGAATAGTTTATAAAAGAGCATATGTTGATTACATTTATTAATTTAATTATATGAGTGAAATATTATAGTAAGATGAAGAAATTTAATTAGATCAAGAAAATATTAGAGGATATTTAGATGATGAAATTCTAGGATAGATTGTAGAACAATATTAGCATTAAGGACTCACAAACTAAACAATAACATAATATACTTAGTTAGTCTCAAGAGGTTGCCAATTAGTAAATTTAAATAACTTATTATTTAGTTGCATCCATTATTGCCAAAGCTACCAGACTAAAAAGGAGTAAAATTTATAAGCTAACAAGAATTACTCAATTTAGATAAAACTTTATTGGGACGACTTGAGAGTGATCAGAGATTCAGAACATATCGCGAGAAAATTATGAGAAATAATTCTCAATCTTTTGTGCGAAAATTCAATCTAACAGACAAGAGTCAATCTGTTTTGAATGACAGCTGCTGCTTGAAAGAATAAATTTAATTTCAATTGGATCACAATAAAACACAATTAAGATATTAGGAAGAACAGTAAAAGCAAAACATAATGAGAACAACGTTTGCAAGATCAAGATCTTATAATCATAACAAGTTACCCAAAATAAAAACATATCCTGCAAAAATCGATGAGGAAGGATAAATTATGCCAACCATAAAAGCCAAAGTTATACAAGTACAGCAACCTGAAGAAGAGTTCACAATTCCTACTCATTATTTAGGATGGATAGATATGTTCTTTGGAAAATGGAGACCTTAAATGAGAGAAGGAGCTTCCTTGAATAATATCTCTGGGAAATTATATCTATTTGGAGGAATAAGTAGCAAACCATTTAATGATGTTGTTATTTGGGATCATAAGGAATGGTTCCAACCTCAAGTAATTGGAGAGAAAGCCCCTTTTGGTAGAACCAACCATATTCACTGTGTCTATAGAAGAAACATCTATATATTTGGAGGTGAGAAACCCTATGATGGTTAACAGAAGATAAGGGAGAGCACCAATGATTTCAGAGTGTTTAATACAGGTAAATTGGCAGATATATGAAATAGAAAATAATGAATTCAAAGCCTTGAGGTTTGGAGGAGAGGTGATTGAAGGGAGAAGGGGAGCATCTGGTGCAATTGTAGGAAAATATATCATTATCCATGCAGGAGTCAACACCAAAGGGAAATATTTAAGTGATTTGTATCACTATGATATTTTGAACAATAAGATGATTTTAAGTTAAGTTGAGCAGAATGACTTTTTTACTAATGGGATTGCTTTTCATACGCTTATCTCCGTCTTCAGCAGTTAAAGGAATATCCAAATTTATAAAAACTATATGGATCCTGAGGAAATGAAGGAAGTCAAATATAAAGTAGAAGGAGTGTATTTGTTTGGAGGAGAATCTAAAATAGGAGCATTGTATTCTGGCTTATACATGCTGAATCCTTGTACTCGCCCTATGTAATGGTCTTTGGTTTCAGGCAAAGGATAATTACCAAGTAAAATATTGAATTATATTGCATCTTAGCTAGTAGATACAAACACTCGGCTTCTTATTGTGAACGACAGGGAATTATTATTATTTATGGTGGAATAAGCGAATCATCTGAATTTTTAAATGATTGCCACATTTTCAAAATTGAAACTCAATCTTGGAGCAATGTCGATTTAGAGTGCAAAGAAGGAAGAGCAGGTCATTGTGCTGTTGTGGACGATCATAAACTTATGATTTTTGGAGGCTATAACGAAACTGGATTTCTTAGTGCTGACTTTCAGATTCTAGAAATCGATTCTATGATAGCCTATCGAAACAGAAGATAAGCCAATATATCGAGTCATCTTATAACTAATCCTTTATAATTATCGACAACGAATTAAAATGTCAAAACAAAGCAGTAAAATTACACTGACAGAATGAGTAAAATAAGAGAATAAGTTGCCAGTCTTTCTTATAATATTAAATCTTTCATACCTAAACCTATCATTAAATAAATATCTGCCAAGAATCTCAATAAAATCAATAAAGAATAAATGCTATTTTCTTAAAGGTTGAATGAGGAGACTTCTGAATTAATCAAAGACTTTGATTATATAGAAGAAAGCAAAGATGAAATGAAGAATTCTTCCAAGCTGGACGGCTCTCCAAATTCAAATAAAAAACTTACTGATAGGCGCTCAATTTCAATTAGAAATTTATAACCATTTTCCCATTGACTAGTATTAATTTATATGTTTAATCAATATTTTATATTTAAATTTGAAAATGACTACCTAGTGGAATCCCTATTTCATACCTAAAGAAAATTATCAGTAGTTGAATGTAAAGCATACAATCAAATTAGAATATTTCCTTTGTAAGAATTGATTAGAATTCCCAATAGCCTCAACATCCAAAATCCATACTATGGCATAATAAAATTTAGATTCAAGTAATTTTGGTCATCATAATAGTCAAATCCGAAACCTGAAGAAACAAAATATAAAAGAAACAAAAAGCAATCCAGTTGTATTCCATTCTAAATCAACATCCCCCAACAAACATCCAATGCCACCTTAACAAAAGTTGCTTAACCAAGTTTGAAACCTACCTTACAGAAGCCAAAACCGAACGAAGACAATAATTTGAAAGATTCAGCAGTATGGGAAAGAAAAGATTACTAAAACCCGTAGGTTACTTTTGAATCCTTTCTCAATTAATAAAACCACTCGAGAAATAATTCCATTGATAGCAATAACAAAACTTAATTCAAAAAAAATCATAGACAATACAGTCATGTCGTTTAAGGTAATTCAGGGACATATTTTATGATTTCCAATATCCCTTAAAATAACAACACTCACAACAACACTTCGAATTCTTACTATTCTAATTATGACAAGTATAGATAATGAATATTGATATTTTTAGCTGCAATTCTCAAAGAGAAGAAAAAAAAGTTGAAAAATTAAATGTTCTTAAATTTTTAATCTAAGACAACTCTTCAAATTAATTAAGTGAAAGAACCATCAAAAAGTAAAGTCCTAATAACAATTTATTAAAACATAAGAAGAACACTCGATGCATTTCAATGGGAGAACAAAAACATTTGGGACTAACTCTAGAATGTGACGAATCTAGCATTACAATATTAAGCGATAATGCCAATTCAACCAAAACAAAAAGTATCTAAATGAATCAAACTGTGAGTTAAAATGAAAATGATAAGGATTCTTAAATTGGTGGATTCTCTTCTGAAACCCTATAAGCCTTGATGCTTTAAGAAATCGAACACTTTCCAAATCCTGATTACATGGCTACTATTCAAACTCAAATAAGTCCTAAAGTCAGGGCTATTCTGATGGATTGGATGATTGATGTTTGTTCTGTCTATCAGATGAAAAGAGATACATATTATTTAGCTGTTGCATATGTCGATAGTTATTTATCAAAAAAATCCATCCCTAAAGTTGATGTATAATTATTGGGTACAGCCTCAATGCTAATTGCATCAAAAATGGAAGTATATTCATATGTTATATTCGAGGAAGTTGAGGCAAAACATGCTAGTGAGTTTGAAAAAGCAGCCAATCATGGGTATACTATCGATTAAATTTATCAAATGGAGATTGATGTTTGCACTGTGCTATAATGGCACTTGAATCTTCCGACGATTAATCTTTGGATTGAATTCTACACTAATTAATGGGATAACTTTATAACAGATGTTCAAAGAAAATTCAGAGCCAACAACACAGCTTCATATAAATGTAATTCATTCAATTTTATCCTTAGTAATATTAAAATTGCAGGCATATATTGATTGTTGCTATTTGGATATCTATACATTAAATTTTAAACCAAGAACCTTAGTAGCATCATTTATGTACTTAATCTTGGCCATTGAATATTAACAATTCACTAAAGAATAAATATATTATGAAATTCCTAAGACCAGTAAATTCATACTCGTTGATTGTAATCCTTTATTTAATTCATAGCTTAGAAATCATTTAACAAGCTATTTACTGAATTTGTTTAGTATAGTTTTGGTTTCAATCTAGTAGATCTAATTGATGTTATCAAATACGCAGCAAAATTTATTATGCTTGATTTTAAATTTAGTGACACTGTCCAAGATAAAATCATTTAAGTAGTTATATGTATAACCTAAATAGAGACACGAAGACTTACTTATATACTAAAAATATAATTAATCAGGACTTTTGTACATCGAAAACAAACTTCAACAGTGAAATATGTTGAATTAAATTTGTTTTTATTTTACTTTTAAACAATTTAAGTTGTTTATCAAATCTAATCTTTAATCGTAATCAAAATTTAAGAAATATTATATTGAATATAGAATAAAAATTGAGAAATATTTTCTCTGCAATTAGAAAATTGGAATATTACGAAATTTTCTAAATAATAATTATATATTATTCTTATAATCATTTTAGATGAGCGAAAATGATGCAAATTTGGGATTATTATCCAACAAATCTAATGCTAAATATAAAGAACCGAAGAAGAACAGCGATGATTTTGAAATTTAGGATTACGGAGATGATTAGGAATACGTCTCTTTAGATTAGGCTAGTAAACTTGATTTATTACTTCTTAGAAGTACAACATGCTGAGGTTATTTAACCAAAATAAATCGAATAACCAATCACTCCTCCTTAAAATAACAGATAATGTTAGCCAGAGCTTTAAAAAAATTAGAATTATCAATAGACTTAGCAACAGAACTAGTTTCCCCCACAGTAGTAAAACCAGCATCCTTAAATTTAATAACAAGTGCCAATTAACTAGTACCAAGTATTTCAAATACACATAATATAGAATTAGTATAGTTAATATCAATATACTCCATATCAAAATTCATAATATTCTTATCAATAGAACTAGTAATACAATCCGGTTTCAAATGTATTCCAATAAACAGCCATCCTGATTGACAGGGGTTTCAATCAAAGAACGTAATTATTATTTCAACAAAAAGACAAACCTATTAAACTTGCATGCATTGTAACACTCCCTAGATGATATAAGATGAAAAATAACCATTTATGTGCTTTAGATGCTAACAAATTAATAAGCCTAATTTTGGTTATTTTCAATGCGGCTCATGCAAAATTACAGTCATGTACCAATGCGGATGTAATATCTCACAATTTAATTAGTATCTAATTTAATCAGATGCACAAAATGTCAAACAATGAATTATGTCTAACAGCCTAATCTTCCAAATACGTTATAATAATATCAACAATCATAATAATAGTAGAATTTATTATAATAACAACAACAATAGCAATTTAATAGTTCAAATTCTTAATTGTTCTAATCCTAAAATTAATAAACAAATTAACAAAAATTATCTGAGTATTCATAATACTAACAGCCCAATAAGGAATAAAAGAATATTTCCAGAAACTAAGTTGATCCGATGTATCAAGAAAAATGATAAAATTCCATATTATTAAATAATATTTATTAGTTTATGTTAAACTAAGATTTTGATATCGAAAGTCTTTCATAAAATTTGGCAGGGATTTCTAATGAGAATCAATAACTGATTAAGGATGTGTAAAATATTCTGAGAAATGAATTTGTGGACGAGGATGGCCTAATAAAGTTGTGCCAATAAGGGTTTACAAATTAAACAAATAGATTACGAGGAATAGCGTGGAGATTGTTGTTGGGGTAAAAAATTTAATTGTTGAAGGTATTTCCCTTTGAATAAAAAGTATTGGACTTAGGTGATTATTAAAAACAAGGACAATTACAACAATATTAAAATAGAAAATATTAAGAAAGCACCTCCTTAAAAAAAGAATGATCATCCTCTATCTAGAAATACAGATTCTGATTGGAATAATCATTTTTAAGATTAATAATTATGGTCTAAAATCTAGAAGGATGTCATTAGGACTAGAGTAAAGGAATTGGGAAAAGAGGAATATAGAGAGATGTTAACTAGGATTTTATTTTTGTGTTGTAAATTAAATAAAATGGATTATGTCTAAGGAATGAATGAATTTGCTGCATTAATGTAATGCTAAATAGATTTAGTCTGTATGTGTGTATGAGTGATCCAAATGAGAAATTACAGAATGAGAGTGATGCATTTTACTGTTTTATGATATTGATGACAAGTTTGAAAAACAACTTTTAGCTTTAAAAGGAAAAAGTAAGGACATTTTAGGATTTATTAAAGAAAGTAGATTGGAAATTGCATGATCATTTAGTGAGTCAAAAAATGGATTTTTCTATCCTATATGTAAAATGGTTTATGATTTTGTTCGCTTAAGATTTTCACATAGATGATTCTTTACGTATATGGGACTGTTTGTTTTGCTAGAAAAACAACAGAGAAGAATTCTTATTCTGCTTAGCAGTATCCTTCTTGATTTAATTGAGGGAAGACTTAATCGTAGGAGATTTTGGATAAATTTTGTTGATTCTACAAAATCTAGAGAAATAAGACATCAATTTGAGTGAAGTGATCTAAAGAGCACAACTCTTATAGAAGGAACAAAAAAAGTGTTGATGATGTAAGCAAAACTTAAATATATTTAAAATAAATTATAATCATGATTAACTAAAAGAAAAGTCCATTTATTCCTTCTTATAATGAAAATTGTTCTACTAAATTATTGAATGCTGTAATAAATCATCCTTATCTACTCCCTTTAAATTTGGGAATATTTTAAAAAGCAATCTTTTGTAATCCTTAGATAACGCACATTAATTTTAATGACAATTGATAAATTCTAATGATTTATTAATGTGTAGCAATTATTGCAAAGATGATATGCAGTTTTAACTGATATTTAATATCTTTAAACATTTCGTATTGCTTAACTAGGAAATTTAGTTGTGTTGAGCATACAGTTCAACTAAATTTGGTGGCAATCCTTCCAAAGACTTTAAATTATTTCCCGCTACAGATAAAACTTTTAGAGCTGTCAACTCCTCTAACTTTAGTTCTTTAATACACAAGGAATTTATGCTCAAAAATTATAGGTTCTTAAATATCATGGTTACTTCTCGAATTTCTGAACACCTATCATTAAAAATAAGTGTTTAGACATTAAATATCGCTTTATTTAAATTATGGAAAACTAAATAAAAGTCTGAAAGTGTAAAGGAGCCTATCCCATTTAAAATTATCTCCTATTCATTTTATTGGAGTTATTTTGTTAATTCCTTAATTTATTAAAAATGTGTCTTCTTTAATTGATGCTACTACTTCTACTTCGTTATATATTCAAATAATCATACATACTCTATCTCATTTTCTATATGAGTTATTTTAGCGAGAATCTTCTTTTATGCTTCTTGTAAATTCTCAATCCTCATTCTTGGACTTTTAGAAATCTTAGATGCTTTGCAACTTTGTTGGGTCTTAATTAATTTTGTTGGGTCATGATATGATACTCTGATTTCTTATTTGACTTTGGCATCATTCAATGTCAGATCATTAATAGAATCTGTTAAAGAATTCACACAAGTTGACAATTGTGGATCCTATTAATGAAGATTACCAATAATTTAAAAGAAGTCATCGTATGTTAATCTAATTTTCTTATATTTATAAACTTCTTCAATAACTTCTTCTAATGAAAATAATTCATCTTGAGGATTAACTTATTCTGTAATAATCTCATCCTTTAAAGAACTGATCAAATCTTAAATGTCTAACACGCTTTCCTTCACAAAGAGCTTCTTTATATGGATCAACCAATTCAACTTAGATAAAAATATATCCATTAAATTAATTATAAGTATTTGAGTACAAGCTTAGGCTAATAAAATTCCCTCCTGAACACTTTATTAATTTAATAAGATTAGATAATTTAATGCTTGTTTTGTTTATATCAATTTTGATCAACACCAATCTAGGAAATGTACTAATCTAAGAAAATTAAGATTCTACAGAATATTTCAAAATACATTTTGGTGAACCCAAGATAATATTAAGAATACCTGAGGCTGAAGATGCTGTTTTAGAGAGTTTCGAAAAACAGAGTTTTTGCGAAGTAAAACAATAAACTGTTTAAACACAGACATAATAATTTACCATACTTAAATCTGATGAATTCAAAGAGTATATAGATTAAATAATTGATTAATAGTTATGAGTTTGAGAATGATACTCCATTAAATTTTAGATAATTCATTGGGATGGTTCATGTTAATGATGGAATGATTGCTATTACATCTGATTCTGTAGCATACTTATTGAAATTCAATTATGATAAAGTAATAAGTTAGCATGGTTTTGCGAAATATGGAAATGGCGGTGATTTTGCAGGTCTAGTTTGGAAGGCGAATCTTTAGGAGATTCTGATATCAACTGAGTCAAAATAATAATTACCCCAGATAGTTTATTCAAAAACTAGAAATCTTGCTTTCCTTTTATTCACTGATACTGCTCATTATTTTAGTGTTTCCGAAATGGAGACCAATTAAAATAAGCTTTCTATTTATTAAGTTTCTACTTTCATAAGCAGAGATGAGAGAGGACTAACAAAAGAAGTTGAAGGGTATTTGTTCTCAGCAGTTGGGAAGGCAGGTTTGGATATCTATAAGATTCAAGAATTATTAGTTTTATATTAAACAACAATTACTTTCAAAGATTTGAATATATTTAATCATTAATTGGATTTAAAGGATTTTGCTATATTAAAAGTTGATGAAGGAAAATATTAATTTTATTTGCTAGATGCAAAATTAGGTTTAGTTTTGGCCTATATGTACATCAATTAGGATACTTTAAGTTTTGAGAGAGTTATTGAGGTTGAACCAATACCAAATGGCATAGCAGTTGATACAAAGAATGGTCAAAATGTATTTGCTGCCTTTGAAGATAATGGAATTCACTTTTATATTGAATATTATGTGGATTTTACAAAACGCAGTTATTCCATTATCACAAAAAGAGAGAGTAATTATAGAATATTAGATGTTGATGCTACAGATGAGTTTGCAATTATTAGCGGAGTAAACAATCATCAAATAGTGTTTTAAAATGGCTATGATTTTATTGCTCCACACAAATAGCAGATAAGGTTCTCCTAAATAGGTATGAGAGATTTTGAATTTTTTAAATATTCTTATTCAAATGACGATCTCAAAAATGCTGCTGAATCTGATGAATATTAATATGATGATTTCTTTTTTGGAGTCACTGCAACTAATGCATTTTTAACCAAATTTAAATTTGTTCCTGCTAGTGTAGTTTGTTTCACCGATAATAGTAAATATCTCTTATTATATCTAGAGTAATTAAAAAATACAAAGTAGTTTTATAGTTTACAATATAATTAATCTTACATTTCAAATAATATTGTTGCCAAAGATAAGGTAATCAGAACTACAAAAAACTTTTAAGTTGAAGTTGTTAGAACCTTCTTATTTGAATAGCAAATTAACATAATTTATGTTATATTAATAGTTTTGGGATTTGTGATATTTTTCTTTGGTATTAATTCAATATAATTATTAAATAGTAAGTGCAATTTGTTATAAGTTTTAATAATTTAGAAAGGAGGAGATAAGGTTAGAAGTTGAAATAGAAAATAAATAAAAAATGAATGATTCTCATAACCAAATAAAATTTGATGAAAGTTAAGTGATTTAGGCTCCTTGAAAATGTGAATGATGTTATTTTTAATTTATATTTTAATAAGAACAAATAAAGAATACTTTCTTGTTTTCAAATTTTCATTATATAATGATAAAATAATGATTTTAATTCTAATTTTAGTTAAGTTAATAGAAGGAATTATAATTAAGGAGGTGACTGACAAAAACTAAACTAAGAAATTTCATTTGGATAGAGCAACAACAATAATTACGATGCCTGGAGCAGCAGATTCAATTTTAATTGGAAATCAAAATGATAGTTACTGTTGGTCTCAACAACCAGCTGTCAAAACTGAGACAAAAACAATGAATATTATTACAGAGAAGGATCTGACTGATTATGTTTATTAAGAAGAAACTCCATTAAATTTCGGATAATTCATTTCAATGGTCCATGTTAGAGATGGTTTTATAGCTATTACTTCGAATGCCAAGATTTATCATTTGAAATTTAACTACAATTACATCCATGAGATATTCAGTTTCCCAGATTATGGAAATCCGTACGAATTTGCAGGATTTCGATGGAAGGTAGATTTATAGGCTTATGCTCCAACGACTGAAGATAAGGAAGAAATCCCTCAAATTCTATACCTGAAGACAAATAATTTAGTGTTGGTGTTATATCCGAACAGTGCACAGTTTTTTAGTATGTATGAAATGGATGCAAATTCAAAACACTTAATTTTGTACACTGCTTCATCTTGGAAGAAGAGAAAAGAGAGAGGACTTACAAAAGAATATTTTGGTTATGTTTACAGTAGTGTGGGCAGAGAGGGAATTGATGTTTATAGAGTATCATCATATGACGTTAGATTTGAATTAACAATAGATTTGATTAGGCTGTTTCCTGATTTTACAAAATTATCAGATTTTATTGTAATTAAGAAAGATCATGATGAGTTTCATATGTTCATGTTAGATGTTGTGATTGGATTAATTGAATTGGCAGTAGAGATTGATGATGGCGAATTCAAGTACAAAGTGAGACCAGAAATACCAAGAAAAGAGGGAGGTATTGCAGTTGATACAAAAAATGGTAGAAATGTGTTTGTTGTTTATAAAGAGTTATTTCGATACTCTATAATTGAATATTTGTACGACAAAAACATTGAAGGGTATGAAATTGTGAATTAACATATCTCTTACTAGAAAGTTGTAGGGTTAAAAGTAACAGATGAGTTTGTTTTAATACAAGGTTTAATTCATCATTAGCTTATATTCTCTAATTCCTTTAAATTAGTTAACCCAGACACTGAACCTACCATATACACATTGTTTGGTGTTCGTAACTTCATGTTTTTCGATTAAAATATAACAGATTATCCCTTGTTAAAGAAGTTCAATATTACTGGGTTCCAATACGATGATTTCTTTTTTGGTGTAACAGGTTCAGGGGCATTTTTAGTTAGATACAACTTTACACCTGCAGGAGTCAAATGTTATAGTAACAATGGTAAATTATGTATCAATAATTAATAGAAACTTAAATATTAACTTAACAAAGTTATCAAGTTAAGTATAATGTTACATAATTTATTGATGGGGAAGTAAATAGAGATTTAGTTGTAAGGCATAGTTTTTATTTAAATGTGCAACTATCTTATCCAGAACCTATATTAGAAGATGAGCTAATTAAAACCTTGATTCTCGTTTTCGTATTGCTATTAGGTAACTAATTGTGATAATGAAGTTTGTTTATTGGCTTTAGGGTGCGTTGAGAAAGTCAGACAGAGACACGAGAATGAGAAGTTTAAGACTCAACCTAAAACAGTAGAGATGATGATCTAACAAAATCCATTTTCAAAGATAAATCAGAAGTTAATGAGTGATGATTATAAATCTAAGTAAGAAAGAAAAAAGGACAAAAAGAAATCACAAATGTAGTCATAGCTAATTTGAAATGTTTATAATTAATAAATCTATATTAATTATTTTAACAGATATATCATAATTCTGATTCAGCTTCATAATATTATTCTAAAATGCTAAAGCATTTTTGATAAACACTCTAATTCTAATGTTTTTGTAATAATTCTATCTTTGAAATTACTCCCATTTATTCCAATTAAGTTAAGTAATAATTATCATCTTTAAAATCTTAATCACCTAAACTATAAAGAGAATGAAATACCTCTCTTTAAGACATTTAATAAAGCCTCAAGAACCACAGTCATAGTTTGTGTGTCGTCTCCTTCTAATAGTTATTTAAACACATTAAGCAATCCTTTTTAAACTAGCAATTATATGTCTGAATTGCTTCCATGCTTAGTTGAATTGGAAATGGCCCAAGTTGCTTCCCTTACAATTTCTTCTACATCAGTAGTCATTAATGTAAAGAGTTTCTCCAAAATTGCAGAATCTCTAACGACTTAGCTAACCTGATTGCTACTTCCTGCAGTAATGTTTGAGATTGTCCAACAAGCCTATGATAAGATAGAGTATTACTTCTCTTCTGATGGCCTTCTTGTCATGAGAGAGCAACTTTGGTATTTTTAGTAACAAACCTTAATTTAATACATATGTTGTTTAGGTTTCGTCTCCAGTTACAACATTTCCCAAAATCCTAAGAGTTGGGATAACTAGTTAAAGAGATGAATGATCAAGTAATTTAATTAAGGTTGGGACAACTTGAGAATCAATCACAGTTTATAATCTGCTGTTGTCTCCATCACTTAAGTAGGACAAGGCCCAACAAGCATCAGTCAAAACTTCAGGGTCAGTCTCATCTATGATGACTTTGCAAAATACAGGTAAAGCATTTTTGACATACTATTTATTAATAGAATTTGGTAAATACCTTAAAATCAGGAATTGGCTTTCCTCTGCAAAGATTGCTCAATGACCATGTGCAATGTTTAATTGTGTTTTTGTTTGGAGAGTTTTGCATAATGGTTATCAAGGGATCGACTCCACCTACTCTTAATATAAGGTCTCTGTATTAGGTGCAATCTCCAGCAATATTTCCTATGGCCCATACTGCTTGTTCAGCAATATCTCTGTATTACGAACTCAAGAGTTTAACAAATAAATATATTCCTCCCTTGTCAATAATGGATTGAGTTTGTTGAGTCGTTCCACTTGCAACATTTGTTAAAGCCCAAGCAGCTTCAAGAACGAGTTGTGGAATTTGCTCTTTTTATATCATGTCAATCAATTTAGGTACCAAATTTGCGTCAATGACCTACTAAATTGGAGCGCCTGACTTTAAAATTAAAATGTATTTCTTACTTCAACTGACAACATCTTTCTTAATCCTGTCACTCCGTAATGTAATTACAATACATCAGTTGAAAAGATCTTTTGTAGAACATCAGGAAAATCTTCAAATGAAAATGATCGTTTCATGAGTTGCTCTTGCTGAGTTTTTAAGGCTAATTGTAAATCTTACGGAAGAGTGGGAGGTATTAATGGCAAGGATTCAGGAATTTGGTTGACTTAATTCTAAATGATTAATCAATATGAACTACATTTTAAGCTAATCTTTTATTGTTTATTATGTTATTTCTTTCCCTGGACCTGATTTCTGTTGCAAATTCTTCTCTTTTTTTCTTGACTTCACTATTTTATTCAGCTTCATTCGCTTGCACATTCCCAAATAATGAAAACTAATTTTATGGCTACATAATAAAATATTTTATGATAAATTTTACTTTAATAAAAATTATTAACTATATTGTATTTATTTTCAAAATAAATATGAAATACAACAGTTAAACCAATCCTCCTTCGAATTTCCAACACTTTATGGGCGTTGCTCCAAACTAGTTCAACTCTAATGTCAAAGGTTAGGTAATCTGTTCTATATTTATTTGTCATAGACATTAAATCCACAATAACAGAATCAGTTTGATTAATCTAGGGTCTCATAATTGCCTGTTTCCAAAATTGAGGAGATCAATAACCAACAATCTCATGAAGTTAATCATAGTCAGATTGATCCCCATTAGCACTCATCTAAAGGCTAACATTATCATCCTCTCACCATGCCATGCAATTGGGAATTGGCTAGAAAACATGCTTAATCAAGAAGGACAGCTTTAGAGAAAAAGAAGGACATTAATAAAACTACAAATGGTATGCTTATTCCTATTATCAATCAGTTGAAACCTGTCCTTGCTGTGGATTTGAAGTAGAGAGAGATGATATCCCGTACTGTTCAAATCCCATGGCCTTATCATTTCTAGGTTCTGGATTCACCTTATTTTACAATTATCTTAAATATTGCATAATAATCTTGTTCATAACTTTGGTCACTAAGCAGATATATAATCTCTATACCAGTTATGAGGGATCATATTGCAGTCACTTTAAAAGAGAAAAATTAGAAGGACATATAGTAGAATTACCAAACTGTTCAGAATCATTGTTCTTGAAATTATCATTAGCTAATAAATTGGAGTATTTTCTATTTTAAAACTAGCAATCGTTAAGCTTTGGAGCATGTGCAAATCTTAAACTTTATAAACCTATTTATTGTAATGATGGTTCTCATCTATTTTAGAAAAAGCTAGAGATAGATAGATACAACAATAGACGAGGAACTCTTGACACCTGCTGATTATACGGTTTGTGTCAAGAATATTCCTTTAGGACTAGGGTTAGATTACAAATGGGAATTGAAACATATGTTTGAGACTTGTGCAGTTATTTCAGATACGAAATCTATTGTAGTGAAGAAGGTTGTTCTCGTTTATGATATTGAAGAAATTATCGAGATGGAAAAACAACTAGATGAATTAGTGGATAGGAAGAAAGATCTTATAAAAGAATATGATTATCAATTTAATCATCCAAAAGTTTTGGAAATGGATTAGAAGATCAAACAGCTGGAGCATAAAATACATGAAACTGAGAAGGAATATGAAAGAGAAAATAAAAAATTTGCCGGAATAGCATTCATATCATTTGATGATGAAAATATGAAAAATCTAGTGTTACAAGAGAATCAACATACCCAATTCGAGAGAATGAAGTCATATTGGAATAAGGGTAAATTAGAAGGATTGTCCGAGAATGATTTATCATGGCATGATCAAAAATTATTTATTGAACAGGCTCCAGAACCAAATGAAGTTGATTGGGAATTCATTCATGTTAAAACTGAAGAAAAGATAAGCAAGAGAATGAAGGCTTGGATAATTTACATCTTGGTTGAAAGTGCAGCATTCTACTCAATATATCTGATTTCACATAAAGTGGCTAAATATGGAGATGAGGCAAGAGAGGAAGAAATACAAGGAAAATTGGATCATAATACTATGTTGAAAATAAACATTCTATCTTATGTTATATCCTTGAGCATTGTTCTATTTAATAAATTTGCAGTTGCCAAAATAGTTCATTATATTGTAGATGACGAAAAAATATCCAGTAAGACTAAATTTTAAATATCCTTCGTTTACAAATATGCTTTAGCATTATTTTTGAATGCAGCTATTATTAGTTTCTTGGTGGATATTGTGATTTTAAAGAATGTGGAAGGAGCTGGAGGGTTCTTACAAAACGAAAGTTAGATTTTTATTCTGAATGCGATATTACCTCCGTTTATATGGTGTGTAGATCCTTGGAGTTTATGTAAAAACATCTGGAGATGGTATATTGTAAGAAAGGGTGACAAAGCCTTACTAACTTAATAAGAAGCAAATACATTAATGGAGGAGCCTGACTATTTGTCAGCCAAAAGGTATTCAGATATTATGAAAACAATGTGGTTTACTTTTCTATATGGTACAGCCATTCCCTTAGGCACAGTTTGCAGTGCTTTTGGAATTCTGATTTACTATTATGTTGACTATTATAACATTTTAAGGAGGAGAACAGTGAAGGAATCCATCAGCATTTAATTATCAACAGAGATGATTGAGATGTTGGAATACATAATAGTATGGAGTGCCTTTGGAGAAATGATCATGACATATGCATTTTTCAAAGAGATAAGCTAGATTGATGTTCTGTTGATGGTGATTGCTATCATCTATGCTTCTTTACCTATGGAAGACATCTCAGAATATTTGTTCCCAGTAGTCAACAACGAAGAAGTATAACTGATTGCTAATTTAATTTATAGATTAAGCCATATGATGAAGGATGTTTGGGATTTGATACAGATTATGACAGAGAAAACCCAGTGACAAGACATAAGGCTATTGAAGAATGGAATGATAAACAAAATATGCTTATCAATTCAAACTACAAAATTCAGAAGTACTATCAATAATAAGATCAATTTGGGTATAATAATGATGGCCATTATGGCAGAAGATGATTTTTGAACAAATATTATTATCATTTTTAAATAATTATAAATGTTGAAAAGAATGTAAAGTAAAGAGGACATCATCAAAGATTAATATATGAAGACCTTAACATTTTTCTTATAGGACAGCACGCTTTACGATTGCTTATCTATCAATAATTAAGTCAGTGTAATTGATTAATCATTCTCTTTGTTTGATGTTTTCAATGTCTTTATTGAGACGCATATTGATGAAGTATTGTTTTGGAATCCAGATGTAGCTTATTATGATGGAGTGTTCACTCAAACTGATTTGATTAGAATCATTCTCAAATGCTATCAAAACACTCTAAATGGCATTCCCAATGGTAATCTTTCCAGCATATTTTAGGCAGTCTGGGGAAATAATAAAAATTAAGTTTAGCCCATAATAGAAGAAGAAGATGAAGATAGAACATCAACTCCTGTCAACAATACCTAAGCAATTGGCTAGGAGTAAATTAATAAGTTTCTCATTGATTTGAAGACAATCTCTGTAAGAGACTGGTTTAACTCATATGGAGAAAATCTTCATTAAAGCAATCTTGTCTAGGCAGATATGGCTGATAACCTAAATGATGCTATAAAAAAAATTTTAAAGTAGGGAGTAACAAGAATTGTAGTTATTGATAGTGAATCTAGAGTAATAGTGGGCATCCTATAGCAAAAGGATATTTTGGCTTTTCTTGTTAAAGGATTCAGCTAATATTTCCATTTATAATTATCCTAAAAATCACAGAAGATTGAGGTTCGAAATGAAAATCAACAACCATCTGAACAACATGAATTGGAGATTAGTTATTTTAGTGAAGGGATACTCTAATTGAAAGATAAACTCCCATTTGATACAAATGTATATGAGTAAATTACTCTCCTTATTCTAGTGTGTTTTATAAATTGATTTATGTTTTCAAAAGAAACGCTATACCTATTGTGGACGCTAATAACTAGTATTTAGGCTTGATTGATAGAAGGGATTTTTTATTTATCCTCAAATATCAAGTCTACGACATGGTATGACTCAACATTTAGATTAGCTCAATAAATAAGCCATTGATTTATTGAATTTTATTAGAATTGAAAAATCAAAGTGTGCTGGCTTTTGTATTTGTAATAAAGAGCTTTTTCACATGAAGTAAACTGTGAAAGAAGTATTATTTTAATTTATCGAAAGGTTGTGGAAAACTTGCTTCTCTCATCTAGAGGTAGTCTGGTATGTCTGAATGAAAACAAAGAACCTATTTCCACACTTTAAATGTCTGATCTCTTCAAAATATTTTTAGATGATATTGAAATAGAATGAAATTATTCTACGATAATAATAATAATACAAGTTTATGATGATAAATTGCATAATAAATTAAATCTTTTTTTAAAATATAAGAAATGGTCAAAAACTCAGCCCAAGACCCTTAAGACAATTCTTTATAAATGAAAGTAAAGAAGAAATTTACCTTGCATAGACTAGATAATACTTAGTATCAGGCAGAAGACTTCCATCAAAAGAAGATCCAAATCCAAAAGTTATTAGCATGAGGATTTTTGCCAGAAATACAGTGGCAGCAAAAAGCAGATTTTGGTATTGGTCATAAGGTTACCAATTAGGTGGAATTTAAGAAGATTAAATAAACTTAGACCATCACATGGTTAGATTTTAGCAGTTTAAGAATTGTTTGAAAGAAGAGACACAAATGTTAAGACATATGGAATAGTTCTTAAATACCAATCAAGAACAACAATACACAATATGTATAAGGAATTCAGAGATACTACATTAAATGGTGCAGTGTCTTAATTATGTATGCATCCCATTAATCAATTCCTTAGACTAAGAAATGGCAGGAAATCATAGAGCATAACCATAAACAATTCACATTCTCAGAACATCTGTATTGACAAAGAGCGCTGATATCAAGAGAGGCAAAACAAATTAATACAGAGTATAAGAATTTGCTATCTATTAAAGGGAGATTCAATTAAATTCCCAATTGTTAAGACTGTTCCAAGAGCAAGCCATAAAAAATTCAGAACTGTATTTAAAGCAAAAAGACCAAATCTTTATAGATCATGATGATGATGGTTTAGTACAATATTAATAATAAAAATTAATTGCGAATAAGTATTCTAATAATGACACAAATTTAATGTTCTTCTTGCTGCTAATTTTAAATCCTAAGATCTTCACAGCTTCTCCCTCTCATCATAAAAAATGTAAAAAAGCTTACAACATGGCAGAATATCAGCATTTAAGCAAATAATTGTATTGATAAAAAAAAGTCATAAATGTTAGGAAAGTAATCATACATCCTTCAACTATACCCATTTTGTAAAGTCAATTATTGCAGCTTAATGATATTTCTTAATCAAGAGGAGTGACAAAGAGGGCTAAAATTAAATAGATATGTATCAAAAACCACTTATTCTAAAATTTAATTGATAGATCAAATATTTTATTAATCAATCAATGATAGTCTTTTTTGAAATGATGTGACTAGTTGAAAATTTTAACCAACGAAATCTTCATATATGTTTTCATCAATATCGGTATATTCTAATAATTAGGATATAATTTTGTTGTAATTAGCTCTCTTAGAGACTTAATTGTTAAATTTTATTTTTAGCCTAAAATGAAATTTTCAATAGATTTAGATATCAAAATATCAAATCATTATGAAACTCATTATTAAATCTCTACTCTCTATCCAGTCTACATGGTAGTTTGTTGAATCTTAAATTCATGCAAAAAGGTCTTTTCTTTAGAATCAGGATTAGTGTTAAAGGAATCTTCTGTTTTATCAGTACTATAATATGGTTTATTTTAATAAAGAAAATTTTTGATGTGATTGATCATCCGTGTATTACTCATATTTGAATGATTTAAATATGTAACTATTTTTAATATTTCTATTTAATCAAATTATTTTGTCCATGATGTAGAATCAGAGGTTTAAAATATATTTAATTGATGCAACTATCTGCTAAATAAACCTCACTTTCTTATAACTCATTAATTTGACTGAGATATAATTAATGATGGTACTAAAACAGAAAAGGATCAATTCTTAAAATCATTATTTTTGAAGTAATTATGAGAATGTAGGGAAATAAAATTAATAAGAATTTGAATCTCATAAATATTCCTATCTTAAAAATTTCTCTAAGACTATCTTAGATTAAATTCTTTGGTCAGCGGGTACTTCATGTCCTGCATTCCTGAAGCTAACAAAGGTCAAACCCTCAATATCAAACACATTTCCTGCATTTTAATCTTTATCGCATTCTCTTAAAGCAGGAATATACCAAGGTCTCCATGGCTTTATTGTATTCAACTCTAATAATATTAAATGGCATTACATAATTATTATTGAAGTTTATCAATCCAATAAAGAGTACCCACTATTGGTACCACTCCATCTACATCTCCACTAAGAATAAGAACTCTGATATTATTTTTGATAATAGTAGGATAAATGTCTAGTGATCCATTTGGATTTATTTAATAATCGTCGAAATTTATTGAGCAAGCAACCCATTTGGGTGATTTTTAATCGATATTCAATAGCTAAAATAATTAAGATGACTGTTTACAGTTCGAACTTCATCCATCTAAAACCAATGATACAGACCTTTCACATCCACACAAGGAGGTACATCAGAGTCATCTTTCTCCTCATTTGAAACTCGAAGTGGGCTTTTCATTCTTGAGCTTCCTTCAGGAGTTTAAATAATGCATTTGGAATAAACATTATATTAATTCACCTGATAGGAATATTAAGGTCCAGAAATTTAAGCTAAGGCTTCATAGGCTAATGCTTGGCATTAGGGTGTTGCAGATCCGTAGCATTCTTCGGAATGATTAATTATTTTTTAATAGGTTTCTTCACTAATGAAGCCATGTCTTCCAAAAAAGTTTAATCTATGTATCGGAAAAAGATATCCCTGTAAAGTACATTCGCTTGGATCAGTGCAACCATTACCGATAATTATGCCTTAAATGTTTATTTTTAAGACTTCAGGATTAACTGGTTGTTTATTATACTTTATAATCTCTTGAGTCAAGGTTGGTACATAGATACCAGCATAGGATTCACCACCAATATAGAATTTTTAGTTTTTGAAGTTAGGAAATCTAACAAAAAACTCAATTAATGCATGCATGTTGTATTAAGCAGTTGATTCATCAGATTATGCTCCAGCTGGGCCATAAGAATATCCAACAGATATTGGAGATTCAATGTAAAGCATGTTGGCCTAAATCATTAATTTATCCTTTTACAAACGATGTCCAGGTATGTGGGTTCTCTTCAAATTAAATAGATTCAGGAATGAAGGTGTATGGACCACTTTCTGTAAATGCTGCAATCATAGATGAACATCCTGGTCCTCCAAGTAACCATAATATCAAAGGTTTTTCAGAAGATGAATCGATAGCTGGATAAAAAAGGTAATGAAACTCGACTGATCCATCATCTTTTGCGCTAAGATAACCAGAATAGCTAATCATTTATTCAATAATCTTACAGTTATCCTTGATAGTTTGTTTCAAAAAGTGCATTTAGTTTTACCATGTCAACTTCGTCCTTCTCCAATGTCTATGTTTCTAAGGCCTACAAAGCAAAGAAGCAGACCAAGATAAGCATGATTGATTTTCCCATAAATTTATAAAATTAATTACATCATTGAAATTCACAAATGAAATATGTAAACAATAATATGTAATTATAAAATATACAATTTTTTCTATATTTTCACAAATGTCAAAAATAACAAGCATTCATTATTATTATTTAAAATGTTTATGTCTGAAACCTAATAATATCTACAATATTTTCTAAATGCTTTTAGCATAAATTAATATAAAAATTCTAATAATGATTTCTTGAATAAATTAATAGAGTTTGAGATTTTTCTTGATTATTTTCTGAAAATCATAATGGCTAAGATTAATAATATATAATTTGCATGATTCTTAAAGGGGACTATATTATTTACATCCCATTTTTCAAAATATTTAATGATCAGAGTGAAATGGGAATAATATTTTTCATATATTATAATGTTGAAATAAAACTAATTGAATGAGCATTTCGATATAAATATGATAACGAACATCACCGAAAATAACTGTTAATATGGTAGATCTGAAAAAACTACCGCAGAGGTTTGTATTTATATAAACATTAAACCTTAGCTAACACATGAATAATAAACATAACCGTTCATATTAAGCTAATAAATCATATAAAGGAGCCCTTTATAAAATGATGATGGTCTCAATTAACTAAATGTTGATTTCCTTTCAGATGACATATATCAGCTAAGTTCTATAGAAGAGCTCTCTTCAAACCTTAATAATTACATCGATTTATATTTATAAGAATTGAGATAACCATAGTAAATTTTAGAGCAACTTTCTTTATAACAATCTGAAAGTTATGAAGAAGAGTCTTCAGAAAGTCTTGGCTAAAGAATTTATTCTGTAAATTTTTCAATTACATTTTAGAAATTTATATCTTAGTTAAACTTATCAGTCATTTAATCATAGGACTAAATTTCAAGTATAGATGAGCAATACAAAGATGAATCGTCATTCACCCTCTCAACCACTATATTGGAACAGGAAGTTAAAATTCTTCCTGATATAAATAGCAGTGGATTAATCACATTATTTTTGAATAAAATTCAGTCTACTTGCAGTTTAGCTTGAGTTAAAAGTTCTTCCTTTTACTTTTTATAAACTTTATATTTCTTTGATTAAATAATTATCATTTTTTTTCTTTTGAGAAACAAATTAAGCAATAAATTTTTAATCCTTCAAAAAGAAAGAAATTAGAGAAAAAAGATCAATGAAATACCGATTTGGGCGAAGAACAAAAAAAAAATTTAGAGGATCGATTTCTAATACATAACTATTTAAAAGAAGCGAAAGAGCAGCTTACTAGTATCCTTAATTCGAACAAAGAGTATATGATATTTTCTTTATATGATGAAATGAAAACCTATTCAAAAAAAAAATAAATCAAGAATAGTCTACCGTATTCAAGCCTTGTCATTTCCCTTAAAAGGAGGATCGGTAGTTCGATGTCAGAAAATTTTAATGAATACAACTCCTTAAGAAATGACCTTAAATTACGGTATTCTAACATTTAAATTAGAAGATTTAAGCTAACAAAGCCTATTATGATAGCTAAAGAAGTACCAGTCCTCATAAGTTTGAACTTTCAGATGAATTTCATCATATAGAAGGAAAAATTGCTAAATAGAACAGAATTGAACTGATAAAGGAATTTAGTAAGATATATAAAAGAGTAGAGTTAAAGGCAACAAAGAAATAATTCGATGAATCAGAATATTCTTTAAAATATAGAGATGCAGTTTAGAAAATTTAAGTAATTAATTAAAGAAAAAATTGAAAAAACAAATTACCTATATTGCAGTCAGAAAGAACAGAATCAGTTAAGTCAATACTAAATGATTTAAATTACTGTAGATTGTCACTTGATTAGGAAATAAGTTATATCCATATTGCAGATTCAAAAATAAAAGTTTAATAAAGAATAGAAGGAGGCTTCACTAAACCTCTAAAAGAAAGGTTTTTTGATTATTTTTATAAATGAATCTCTCTTTATTTAATATTACTAAACTTGGTTATCTTTACTAAAAATTTTCTCTTTTAAATTAGTATTGTCTGTTGTTCAATTAAATTAAAATGATAATTTTTATTTGAATCAAAGCAAAAACAATAACAATTGATAGATATTCTTCATTCATCAAATAAGATAATGAAAAATTATTGTCATAGAACTCAAAAAATTCATTTCATATTTATTTATTTTTCAATAATCTAATTAATTATCAATCTCTCTCTACACCATTTACTTAAAGAATTCATGCATTCTAGATCAAGCATTTGGAATTCCTTAACTTGTTTCTTTTTTATATTTATTAATTAACATAAAAAGAATTTTTATTTTAATTAATGATTCCTCATTATATTCATTTGAAATATATAAAATCAGTCGAAAAAAAATTTTTCCTTCCAAATTACTATGTATACGCAGTTGATATTTATCCTAAATGATGTGAATGATGATTTATAAGATGGTAAAATACTGTTGAAGCATCCTTTTTCTAAACGACTCCTTTGCTATCTTGATATTCAAACTCTTAATCAAAATAAGCTTCATCACATGAATCAATAAGCTATTAGAATACTTAATTAATATCCAAAAGTAAGGATTTCGTTTAATCATAGTCAAATTGCAACTAATCAAATATTTTTTCATCATCACTTTGCCATAATAAAATAAGTTCTTTAAGCTAATTCTCAATAATTAAAATTTACATAAATTGTTCGCATCTTATCCTTAGATAAAAAAGGTACCTGAATGATTTATAATTTCATTATTCTTCCATACCATACATAATCAGCTGCTAATAAGTGTTTCATAGTCCCAATTACGTTGTTAAAGAATAATTATTAATTTTTGACTAAAAATTGTTAATAGTTATCTTATTTCTCAAATGATTCAAACATCTTCTTGTATCTCCACTCATTATATTTAAAAATTTTTTCGAACATCTTCTTCATTTTTAGATTTTATAATAAATAATGTTTTTTGATGATATGATAATAATCAGATGTCTTTTGGAGGTCCATATCTATCCTTAGATGGCTGATTATTGAAGAATCTTAAAAATTCCGACCCAACCACTTTGTATGCATTTGCATAGTTTTATTAACATTACTTGAATAAGGCTTCTTATTCGCCATTTGATTGGACATCTTATACAGCCTTTACACAGAGTTAGAATCCCTAAGTAGCAAACAAATCCTTAAATATATCCATTTATTTAATTTAGTATTAATTATAATTTTCATCTCACATAATTGGATCTCTATTAAATTTGGGTGTTTCACTTTATACGAATTGAGTTTGAAATACTTTTCATTCATAATAGGAGTAACTTCTATTTCAATTATTAAGCAAGCATGGAAAATATCAGGGCCTACAAATTCTTTGGATTATTATCTCGCTAATGAAATAATTTCCTTAATCTCATTATGGATTGCAATTTATTATTTAACAAAGAAATTTGTAAAATTGATAGTCATTTAGGTCATCTCAAAATTGTAGATTTCTATAGAAGAAATTGATGAAACAACAGTTTTACTAGTAAGATTTTATAATATATTATAAAATTGAAATATTAGACAATAGGGAATGAATACAAAGAATGAAAAGTATGAGCTTTCTAGTCAACTGAAGACTCACTAAAATAGCAGATGTAATTTTGCAGAAATTTTACAAAATTGGAAAAGAATCCAGCCAGAACAAACTTTCTATCCGTTGTTCTGCTAATCTCTAATATTTAAAAATATTAAAAAAAGAGGAAGATTAAAATTATAGCAATAACTTCAAAATCTACTCCATATCATGTATTTAAAAATGAAAATAGCGGACGATCTCAGATTACTTGCTCTACTTGTATTACTAAATTATGTTGGTAGATTGGAAGGAATTATACTTTAAATCAAAAAAATAGAATAACTTATTTTCTTTGAAATACTAGTTCCATTTTCCCATCTTTTTGCTTCTTTGCCAAAGTTAATTCGAGTGACTAATAGATTATTGATAACTGTTGTTTTTTTATTAGAAATGTTTCCTTTTAATAGCTTCAAATGAATTACAGAATTTAACCTTATCCAATATTATGATTTATCAAGAAAGTTCTCATCCTCCGTAGAATTTATCAAAGATACAGGCTCAAATAGTACCTAATCCTTAACTATTGAGTAACAATGATGACAATTATTTATACTGGATCTCTAAATGCTCTAGTAGTTTAACTAAATTCTCAAATGTAACTAGGAATATTAACATCATGTGACTGTTTAATTGTTCTACTTCAGCACAGAATTTCAAATAGTATAATGATGGATGCTATTGAAATAAATGAAGTATTATAAAAGAGCTGGACTGTATACCTAATTAATCTCCACTTACACAACAAATTTTATTTAGAAATATTAATGGTTATTAATTTTAATTAGTTCTACAATAATAAAAATATATTTTTGTTTTCAACACGTTGAAACTCAAATATATTTTACTTATTAGAATTCTTTAGCATTAGGATCAATATAATTGACTGCACTTCCAATTATTAAGCTTTTTCATAAATTGTGCATCATGCATGTGTGCTTGGGAAAAAAATTTCCATAAGATATGTAAATTTGAATCTCTGAAACCAAATAATCAGCACCAATTAGCAAGACTTTTAATACATTATTAACAAGAGCTATAGGTTTCCAAATAAGTTGTTATGCTAAAGTGACTTGAACAAGATTAACGCAATTAAAAACTATCTAAACTTGATATACTCACATTTGCTGAATGATCATATAAATTAAAGTTATATTAAAGTATACATAGGTTTATAATATACACGAAACATGTAATACTCCTTTCAACCATGTACAAATTGAATATTTCCAAATCATATGGTAATTATTTCGAGGTAGCAGCTTATTAATAAATTTGAATTAGCTATCAAAATACATTTTGGATAATATTTACCTTTCACCCACTTTTTCTGTTAAAGTATTTATCAGAAACTGTCCAAATTATTCTAACACATAAATTAATGTAATAATATATATCCTAGCTGCTTGATAGTAGTTACAAGAGCTCCGGCTTTTTGTGGCTTTTCCAGATTGGTTCTCATTTAAGTGGTAATGCTATTGTTTCTGGATTGTTTGTTAGATTCTACTTTTTGTAGTTTCTTTTTAGATAGATTCTGACTTGTAGCGGTAGAGAACATATTCCACTATCTTAGATCACTTGCATAATTCTATCCATACTCAATGTTAATAGTGTTAAGCCTTCATGATTTGCTCAGCTAATGAACGTGGTGAAATGCGTCAACACAATTTCACAACTTTAACTGCTATTTCATCCTAATGAATGTTTCTTATAAAAAATGTTGCTTCTCTAAATTAATTTTAGGAAAACTCTTCTTCTGCTACAATATATTATGCTAAATTTTCAGATCTTATTAAGAAAACTAACACCTTTGTGTACAGAGTTTCTTTAATTATGTTGTTGAAACGACTAATTAATAAGTTCCCCATTCGCTCAATTATAAGATCATTGGTTCAACTACTATTAACTGATATATTGTAACCTATAAAATAATGCTTTTAGAAGATTTGAACCAGTTATTAGGCAGTCTTGGATCATAATAACTTATAAGAATTGGCTCTTTTTATTGTTATCCCAAAATTGTGTTTGTTTATATTTGATAAAATTTCCGCCGGCTACTTAATAAAGACAATGGTTCAGATTCTCATTTGACCACCATCTCTCATATTTCATAACTTTCTCCATAATTTATGTTTCAAAATGGTTCATAGCGACTTACCTTCTTGAAGTTATATGGGGATCATGTAGCCAGAGTTATTGCAAATTTCAGAGGTCTATTTTTTTATCAAATGAAAGAAGTACCCATTAGCAAGCATATAGGAGACTATTAGTTTCTTCGCTTATGCTTTAACTTATGATGGCACCAAAATTTATATCCTCTAACTAATTAAATCTACATGCAGCAAAGCTAGTATTATACATAGGTTAGTCAATTTTTATACAACCAATCTAAACTTGGATGTAATAGATAAATCCTTCATGAGATGGAA
Source organism: Paramecium tetraurelia (assembly GCF_000165425.1). Lineage (NCBI taxonomy): Eukaryota > Ciliophora > Oligohymenophorea > Peniculida > Parameciidae > Paramecium > Paramecium tetraurelia. The sequence goes on along the minus strand of NW_001799311.1, from coordinate 5,529 downwards.
CAATGTATCTCTCTGTCTATTGCTTAGATCATCAACAGCAATTAACTGGATGACATCTTATTAATCAGCATCAGCAATACATAATGTTTGATCAAACAACTTCTCTTTCATGCTTTTCATCTGATACCAACTAGAAGATCTGCAGTTTATCTAAATCCCTCAAGTATCATCACTTCATAAAAATTACTTGTTTAACTAGTTTATTACAATTTTCCTATTTAAGAAACATATGTTAACTTCCAAATTTCACATATGTCAATACACAACGGTTTATAGACCCAGATGATACCCTAGTTGTTATTGTCGTATTTTAACAAGCAGTAAGCTGAAGTCTTTGAAATGAATAGATTTGCAACAACACTTTATACATTCTTCATCCGTATGTAATATTAAGGTATGGAACTAGGAGAAGTGTCCATTTTTAGAACTTTTTAGATATGGTAATTTGTTATTTTGCCTTGCATTAGCATTTTTAAATCCAGCAAAAAGTATCACAAGCAACATTTGATGTATCAGATAGGATAGAATTATGCTTTAGGGCTTGCCTTTTAAGTGACAAAATTTAACTTAAAAGCATATTACTAGAGTCAGTGAGGTAGTTAGTTCATCACTATAAACGCAGGATAAATAAATCGTATCATGCATCATATACATAGTATAGAATCATATTATCGATTTAATAAATTTCATCATTTCCTGAATTGAGTTGACCATTTTGTGGACCATAGTATTTTATTGTAAAAATAAGGACTGAAAAGATACAAAAATTGCTAAGATTTTAGAGTAAAATGAATACATCATAGTTTTCAATAGAAAAGACGAATTAATTCAATCTTAAAGCAAGGTGTAGTAAAAGTGTTGTAACATTTGCATTTGTTATATAAATTAGTATAATATAAGTAAAAAAGTAAGGCTTATAAATATTTATTACATAGCAAACACAATTTAAAATCAAGATAAGAAATCTATATGTGAAATTGTAGGCGCTACCATAAGAACAACAAACACGATAATTTAGAGTCAAAGAAAAATAAAGGGACAAAGCTACCGTATTTTAAGTTAGGAAATTGTGAATTAATTTTGCATGCAAATTATATTGGCAAGGATCATTATTTCCAGTATAAAAAACTGATGCATAAGACTCAAAAGGGTTGGAGGCTAATTAAATTAAACACGGTTAAGATATTATATTCTGAAATTTTGAAAAAGAATAAAATAAACACGAAGTTGCAGTATTAGATTTGGTAACGAATGGCACATTATCCAACTCCAGATACACATGATCTTTACATCTCCTGTATCAAATCAATAATAGGCTGTTCAAGTTTAAGAATTTAGAATGTCTACCAATAAAACTAGAAGATTGGCATTATCTAGATCCAACATTAAAACAACTATTTGTGCAGTAACATTAAATAAAGCAATGCATTCTTGCATGAAGTTTAACATGCCTAACAAGCATATATACTAAATATGAGGAACAATATAAATAAATCAAACTGGAAGTTAAACAATTTATTTAATGCGAATGCTAAAAGCAGAGAAGATAAAGTGAAGGAGTGGTTATATTAAAAGTTACACCAAATTATTGTTTGTTCTACACTAGGTAACATTGTTTCACTAGATGACTGTGCTGTCTTTCATTAAAAACAACCAGATGGAAGTATCAAAATTTCAGGTACTACATGATTTAATAAAAATGATTCGCTTTATAATATTCATAAGTTAAGCTACTATCATAACCTTATGAGGCAAGTAGTAAATATGATAGATACAAATATCAAAAAAGTCAAAAAAAAATTTGAATTGCATTAGCTTATCTTTGATCATTTGTTATCAAAAATCTTTTATTATCAAACTTATTATTTTAAATGTTATGTTTTATTTGTATGTTATATTAATGCAATCAAATGAAACACTGTTGAAATAATTAGAAGGATATAAAAATATTAATTAGTCACTGAAATTGCAGACTAAATTAATTGATTTGCCATACATAAATGAATTAATCTCCGCATAAAACGGATATTTATAGGTTCGACTTAAAGTTATTCTAACTGCCTAAGTGGATTCGAATTTAACAAATGAAATCAAATTTGAAGAAACTGATGAAATAAATTGAGAACTTGCTTTTTGGAATATTTGTTTTTAATTCTCAGAGAAAAAAAGTTGTATGAGTATTAGAAGAGTTTACATAAAGAAAAGTAATTTTTACTATATTTTAAATAGGTGATAGAGTAGTTTGAATTATAAAATCTATGCTTCTCTAGATCTCACCGTTGTGCAACAAATAGAATAAGTTTTAAGTATAACAATAATCAAGAGAATCTCAGTATAATTTCATTATGAGGTCGGAAATTGATTGGTGTTCTCTTTTTTGAATTATTTTAGTCATCTTGAAGAAAGCTTATGACTCTATCATAAACTAAAATTACTCACAAAGGTGAATTAAGATACTTAAGCGAACATAATATCATTATAATAAACATCTTTGTGCTTTAAAACAATATTGAAAATTAGTTATTAAAATATTGGAATATCTATAAAAGCAAATGCAAAATCTTGAGAAATATCTTTGCTTAAATATTTGTAACCTTTACTGATTATTGGTAATTTAATTAGGTTAATTCTATATCATTTTTATATTCTAGGATACAATCCATCATAAACTATTATTATTTTTGTTCTGGGGCTTCAAAAACGATTTAAACCATTATATGTCTTAAAGTTATTAGACTATTAGAAAAGATTTAATACAAAGATACTCTGATTATTCTAAAGGTTTCTTTGTTATTGAGTAAAATATCATTTCAAAAATTACTTGTTAATAATTGCTAAGAAAATTAAAACAAATGACAATACTTGAAGGTTTGTTATAGGCAGAAAAGACCTAAATCTTCTAATTAACAAGGCAAGTTAACAAATAAAGGAGCGAAATAATTAAAATTTCCCTTTTTTCTTCATACTTAAATAGTATCTTAGTTATTAGTGCATTGAAGATATAAGTGGTTCATGGGTTAAACCTCAAGCCTTATAATTGACTATCATTTGATTTTAGTATGTAGTCTTAATTTAATTCAGTAAAGATTGATTCATAATTTCCGACTCCTTTAAATTATTATTATTTTTGAAATTAAATGGTTAGTCTTATTAATTATATTTTGAGGATATCTTTCAAAAAGAATTCGCAATTAATTGTTCATCATTTATAATTTTATGCTTACGATCTGTTGTTCAATATTTAATACCTTTTCTAGTCCATAATATCAATTAAAACTAATATCTTTCAACGCTTCTGATTATCAAAGTATTTTTGAATTATTTAATCAGCAATAATTAAGCAACAAAGTGAAGTACATAAGCAAATCAAGCAAAATTATAAAAAAACATTAATTGTTGGTTGTAGGAATATTAGATTGTGTTGTCTTCCTCGTTTACTTGCTGCGATTGTGTATCTAATTTTTAATTTTTTGAATATCATTCATTTGATGAATGATAATGTCTTCCAACTTTAATTGAACTTTGAAAGGGTTAGTTTAAGGTGCTCGATCTGGAAGGAGTTGTTGCTTACTTTGTGTCGGTTCCAAAGGATGAAGCAGATCTTCAAAAGAAGCAATGGCATCATCGATTTTAGTGTAGGATATCTATTAGATTGGAGTTTATTTTACTTCTATCCATTGATCCAACTCTCTAAGACAGATGTTCACTTGCTCTTACGATTCTGATTGTCTTAACATAGATTTGTAAAAAGAATATTTAAAATAATGATTTAGATATTATATGAGTATTGATAGTCACCTAATAGGAAATTCTTAATTTGGGAGAGCAAAGGAAAAAAAATGCAAAATTTAGCGATGAGTTGCATATGTGAAGTAATGTGGTCAGATTTGTACGATTAATATGCTTGAATTCATATACCTCCCAGCATGAAAAGGAGGTGTAATACATAAGCAGGTGATCGCTCCAAGCGAGTACCCTCACTACTCTAATTCTGCTTAAGGAAAAGGACCCCATCCCATCGATGAAACTAGCAAAAATCTAATTTGTGACTTATACCATAGGTACCAAAAAATGCTCTTGTACGCCTCAAACATTATTAAGGACAATCACACAATCTCTATCAACTCCCATCTTCCTTCCTTCCTAATCGTACATTAACAAATTTGACTAAACGAACTTAATTCAAAAGTATTCACATTGAACTTTTCATTTTAAATCATATCCAAATAATGTGTCTAAATCATTAATATATAACTAGTAATTTTATTGCATATGTATTATTATTATTTTTAAAATTATCAATCTTACAGTTTTTACTAGTTTTCTAAAATCAAGCTTCCTTTTTATTAGAATAATGTTCTCAAGTCTATGCCTTATGGATTATGAAACTGTCCTTGTAAAATTTGAGCACCTTATGATTAAAAGATGAGTTATTGTGATATTAGAAGGATGGTAACGTTAGAATGAACTAAATAATAATAAAAAAAAGTGAATACCAGTATCTGAAAGAGCATTATTTTTAATTATTGAAGGTTAAAATTAAGCTAGAATATTTTGATAACGATTAGCTGAGGATAAGATTTATTATCCTGTCTTAACATCCCATAAACGGATAGAGTTATCAAAACTACCAGATGCTAATGTAGTACCATCAGGAGAGAAATTCACTGAATAAACATAATGCGAATGACCATCTAATTTGGCTTTTTATTATCCTGTCTTAACATCCCATAAACGGATAGAGTTATCCAAACTACCAGATGCTAATGTAGTACCATCAGGAGAGAAATTGACTGATATAACTGCTTATGAATGACCATCTAATTTGGCTGTTTATTATCCTGTCTTAACATCCCATAAACGGATAGATTTATCATCACTACCAGATGCTAATGTAGTACCATCAGGAGAGAAATTGACTGAATAAACTGTTGATGAATGACCATCTAATCCAGTGGCCTTCGCGTGAAGGTCTTCCTGTAGGGACCTTGATTCGTTGCCTTCTCGTAAAGGATTTTTCTCTCAAATATAGCCGAAGTACCTTCTAATTCAGTGGCCTTCGTTTCATTTAACATAAATTTAGAGAATTTATTTCTAAACGAAAAATAATTCTCTCAATTACTTACTACTAAAAAAAAGTTATAATACCAACCCCAATACATTTTAATTTATTCCTAATTATTTCATTTTAATAGAAATTCATTTTTATCATAACAAACTTTAATATTGTAATTTATCTTTGGTTAATGAATTTAGAATCATTAGAAATTGAGGAAGGTGATAAATTCATGCTGAAAGAAATAAAGGTATAATTTTTAAGTAAAGGATTTTAGACTAAATTCAAAAGAATAACGGAGTTTGTTGATGAGTCTATTGCTGAAGTGTAAAATTAGTTTGAGAAGAGGTCTATATAATAATAGGGAAAATCAAATGCTACTTGTAATATCATTCCTTAGTTGACTCTTCACGATCTGCAAAGTGAAGAATTTAGCACTAAGTTGAGTTATTCATTAGGATTGACTATTGATA